>JADRCD010183759.1:0-12244 GCA_019843815.1 Montemys delectorum
TTGTGTTGCTAGAAAGTGCAAATCACCCCTGAAAAAATACAAAGAGGATATTTTATTAATTACCTGGGTTATAAAATAAATATGCAAAAAGTTACATTATGGAAGGTGCAAATCAGAAGAAACCAATTAAGGACCATTAATAGTTTTCAGATGCTACTGGGAGATATTAACTAGCTACGTCCTGCTATTGGTTTGGCCAATCAAGAACTAAATAATTTAATAGCCCACAGAAACTATCAGCTAAGTCTTTGTATGAGTTGGTTATGTTATAAAGAAAATTGTAGGATACACATTTAAATTATATTGATCAAAAGATGGCCTGCATCTGAGTTATCTTACTTCTCCACAATCCCCTATAGGAATTATCATGCAGAGGGAAGATCATACCTTACAATGACTATTTTGGCATATAAACAGAGTAAGAAACTAAAAATCCTACATTGAGGTCTCTCAATTGATTCTGAAAGGAAAAATGAGACTTCAACAATTAGAATGGATCTGGTTTACTAATGCAAAAATTGCCTCCTTATGATGTTAAGATGAACATTGTCAAAGAGCATGCAGTAATTTCTTGGAAGAGATTAAGAACAAACATCCTAAAAGCAGTGGCTTCAATTCAGGAAAAACAAAAAAACAACAACAACAACAAAAAAATATATTCTCCCTTGTATAATAAAAGCAACTCCAACACCTGGAGCCCCTAAATTTTGCACTGATGCCAGTAAATCAGGAAAGGCAGCATAAAAATCAAAAGATGCAAGAAAGGTGGCCAAGAGTCTCTATATTTCAGATCAAAAATCTGAGTGATATGCAGTACACCTGGTGTTGTCAGGTGTTGACCTGGCAGAGAAGCAACATTTGGGATGTAAACAAATAAAATAATTAATAAACTAAAGAAAACATCTTTCTAATATAAAATATTTTCACTGGAAAATCTTTTTGTGTTCTTACTAATTGGGTTATTTTAATTGCTTTGTTAATTTCATCCATTTAAAAATGTTTGAACTCTGTTTGTGTGTGTGTGTGTGTGTGTGTGTGTGTGTGTACACAACTGTACCATGGGATGAATATGGCAGTGAGAGGACAATTCTTTGCTATCTCTGAACTACTTTCTCTATCTGAGCAGGAGATATAAAACCCAGGGACTCATTTGGTTCCAGTGACCTCAATGGCCCTAACTTGGGTTTAAAAATTAACTATGTGTGCGATGGTGGGTATTATGTATGTTCCACAGCCCGAGTATAAAAAGAAGATATAAAATTTATAAGAAGAATAACATGGGTCTTCCAGATATTGAACTCAGGCCATCAGGCTTAGAAACAACCAAATTTACCTATGGAGACAATTCTCTGGCATTCATTTGTAGTTCTCAGAAAGTATTATGAGCAAGTGTCTACTCCTAAGAACAAACTAAAAAAATCCCAAACAAAAAGTAGTAGTATATAATTACAATTAAGATTTCTTATTCAGATCATCTTGTTTTTCTCAATCCTTCGATGATAATATGTTTACAACCTGAAAAGACAATATTTTATCAATTTAATATTTCTACTACTCTTATTTGAACATCAGTCAGATATTCAATCATCATGTATAATGTCTGTGGTATGCAATTCTGGCAACCTGATCTTGATCATAGTACGAATATGGTCAAATTTGACCCACAATATTGTCTTTTGGTATGCACATATACATCATGGACTAATAACCTATAGTCACATTACAGACGCATCCAACATAATTTTTTTGTTTGTTTATCTAGACAGGGTTTCTCTGTGTAGCCTTAGCTGTTCTGTAACTCACTCTGTAGACCAGGCTGGCCTTGATGTCTGAAATTCACCTACCTCTGCCTCCCAATTACACCACCACAGCCTGACTTCAGAATGTTTTTAATAAATTTTATTGCTCTTTCCTTTTCTACTATCTCTAGATAATTACCTTAGAAATCTGTCATACTTCATGATAAATTGGCAAATCATAACCAATGGGAACAAGAAGTAGCATGGAATATCAAATATATATGAACATATATGTTTATGTATATATATATATGTGTATATATAGATATATATGTGTACATATATGCAATTCTATATACATATATATATATACACGTATATATACATATATGTATGTATATGTATATACCAACCAGTAAACTTATGCCGCAAGGCACACAGTTGATTGCTGACCATTCTACTTGATTACATCTCTACCAGATAGATGAAAATGCAGCATTGGATTTACTTACAAGATAGTTACATTTCCTTTTATTCTGTTCTATTAAAATTAACATTTTTAGGGGGCTGGTGAAATGGCTCAATGGGTAAGAGCACTGACTGCTCTACCGAAGGTCCTGAGTTCAAATCCCAGCAACCACAGGTGGCTCACAACCACCTAAAATGAGATCTGAAGCCCTCTTCTGGTGTCTCTGAAGACAGCTACAGTGTACTCACAATAAAATCAATAAATAAATCTTAAAAAAAATTAAAAAAAAACGTTGACAAAACAGGACATATTGTGGGTGGGTACATCTTCTATATTTCAACTTGTTTGCAGGACGCTGACACATGAGAATCAATACACATAATATAGCTTTGACTAATTACTGATATCCAAGCAAGGTTGAATATCAAGGTAGATCTGAAAACAATTTGTGAAAATATGAAGAGTAAACACAGGCTCAACTGCTCACACCTCTTTTATAGGCACACTTACTTAAAATATATGGCCACACACAGTTTATTTAAATAAACTTCTAGAAACTTTGTGGAAATTTGACATCAGCTGGGGACAAGAAGTAAGCTCCAGGGCAGAATCTGGCTTTGGACTGTGATTCAGGAAATAGGCTCTGATTAAGATCATTTACATTTGAGTTAATGCAAAATAACAGAACAGGCTCAGCAGAGCCCTGTATGTTATTTCTTTTGACTTGGCCATCCTGAATAGACCCTGAAAAGGTGTTTACAGGATTTTGTTTATTGCCTTTCTTGTTCGTTCCTTGACCCAGAACTGATCATGTTATTTTGCATTACTTAAAGTGGTACAAAAGCAAATTGTAAAAAAAAAAAAAAAAAAAAAAGAAGCCAGGCAGTAGGTTGTATTCCATTAATCCCAGCACTTGGGAGGCAGAGGCAGATAGATTTCTGAGTTGGAGGCCAGCCTGGTCTACAGAGAGAGTTCCCAGGACAGCTGGAGCTATACAGACAAACCTTGTCTCGAAAAACCAAAAAAGAAAAAAAAAATCAATAAAAGAAGTGAATAGGGATATCTACATTCACACAAATACACGCATCCTGCAAACACAGCAAACTCATATGTTCATGCATGCATATATCCAGTATTGAAAATTCAAAGTATTGAAAAAGGATATTCCTTATAAATTCATGTCACTCTATTTTTGTATCTAAATCAAGTATTCTTCATTAAAATGGATGCTTTTCAACAAGCCACTTGTATAGATATGCCAAACTATTTCAGAGTAAATAAATATGAGCGTATTTGTTTTGTAATTTCACTGAAATTAATGAATTTTAAGCAAGACAACTTATGTAAGATGACAGCAACAATAAGTGCTATTGTGTAGTTGAGTGTTCAAATTATATGGGGAATGGAAATCAGGGAATTTATTGCAGAAAAATTGTGATTTATTCAGAAGAGATGGCTCAGGAGTTAAGAGTACTGACTACTTTTCCAGAGGTCCTGAGTTCAATTCCCAGCAACCACATAATATCTCACAGCCATATGTAGTGAGATCTGAAGCTCTTTTCTGGCATCTGAAAACAGCTACAGTATACTCACATACATAAAATATATAAAATCAAGAAAAGGAAAAATAGTGCTGACTAGACACAAGGAGCTGTTTATCCTCAATTGAGAATATGAAACCCCAAGAATTTCAAATAAAGAAAGAACAAAGTGACAATAGGAAGCAGATGAAGAAAAGCTGAGTCAGGTACAAAAGAGAAACATCACTGTGAAGAGCTCCTGCTTGAATTCAATGAACTATCTTAAGAATATAGCATTTCAATTGTGATTACAGTTGATAATGTTAACACTCTCTTTTGTATTAAAATGCTCTTTACCTTCTCTTTCCTCTTCTTCCTTTCCCTCCTCCTCTGAAGTCAAGCAATTTCACAGAAAATGGAAAACACTTCGAAATCTGCAGCATGCTCAAACCTTCATTCTTGAAATAAGTGCTTATATAAGTTCTCAAATATATTTTGCTAAGAGTAAGTCAGTTAACTCTTCTCTTGTTCAGAATACAACAGATGATCCAGACATGTCATTAAATCCCTGGACATAGAGAAGTTGATTTCAGAAAACATAGCTTCTTTATTTCCATTAGTTAATACTAATTCTGTAAAATTCTATAATTATCCAGTAAAAGAGAAGATGAGGAAACAATTTCAAAATTTTAATGAAGCCTGTGTTATTACCCTGATTAAAAAAAAAAAAAACAAAATAAGAACAATAACCAAAAAAGGAAATTATATGTTATTTCACTAATGGATATAGTTGCAAGAATTTTTAATAAAATAAGTTATACTTGATTCTAGTAGACACACAGAGAGACAGAGAAATAGACATTGAGAGAGAAATACATAGAGAAAGAGGAGAGAAATACAGAAAGAGAGAGAGAGAGATCAAGGGTACCTCCATGATAAAGTGCATATTATTCCAGAGATGTGGTAACTCAACATTTCTAAATCAGTAAATATAATCTATCATAGTAACCAAATGAAGCACAAAAGCAACACAGTTATTGCATTAGATGATGAAAAAGGGATTTGACAAAATTAATTTTCATGATTAAAGGCTTGAAGGCCCCAGAGAAATGGAGAACATTCCTCAACATAATAGATGTAACATACACAGAACCAACAGATGACATTTTCTAGATATGGATAATCTCAAAGCATTTCCACCAAATCAGAGAGGAGAGAGATATGTCCCCTTTTATAATTTCTATGCCATATATTCTTTGAAATCTTATCCAGGACAAGAAGATAACTGATTATCATAAAGTAGATACAACATGAGAGATAGAAATCCCAATAGGCTTTTATGTAGATGGTATGATTCAACAATAACAAAATTACAAAGAATGTAAGGGAAAACTTTTACAGGCAACAAACATAGTCAGCAAAGCAACTGAATGTAAAATTAACACACAACATAAGTAGTCTAACTGTAAATACATGATGAATACAACAAGAAAGAAATGAGGAACTATACCATCAACAATACTATCTAAAATGCCCTGGAATAAACATAACTGAGAAGTGTAGGACTTATATGAGACACAAAAGAAGAAGTTAAAAACTACCAAGAGACGAAAATACCTTCCATATTCAAGGAATGATGTTATTAACATGATGAAATTTCATTCTACCTAAATCATTTCTTCTCAGAACTAAATAAATCATCTTACAGTTCATACTGAACCACCACACTAAATATCAAAGAGAGACAAGGGAATACTTAAGAATGCAGGACTACCTCTAGATATTACTGACTCAAACTTTTAAGTTATCAAACAGAGCTATAGTAATACAAAAGCAGGGCACTGATATAAAAACCAACATATATTACTCTGTGAAATAAAAATGTTGATCCAAATATATTTTAATACACAACTTACTGTAAGATTCCAGGGTTCACAGAAGAGTAAAACTGGGACCCAAATAGTATGTAAATGCAAAGAGTGCTTATTCTGCAAAAGTCACTCCTGTTGGGGTCTTCTCATTACCAAGATAGAGAGACCAGGAAGTGAGCTTTCAGGCCCAATTTAAAGCACTTTAGGGAATCCTGAGGTTGGTGAACTCTGTGTTAATTTGTTGGATCTGTCTCTATGGATATTCCATTACCAGTGTTTTGGGGCTGAAAACTTACTGAGGAGGTTGAGGTTACTCAGGAAATAGCTGAGGAAACCTGGAAATCACAGCTGACCCATTTTCCTTGCTAAGGCAAGATGGCTGGTACATTCCTTTACCCAATTGTGAAGGCTGGAGTCTGGTATGCTTTATACTAGTAGTTGAGTTGCCTGGACTTGGTTCTACTTGCTCACTTTTATATCTACTTTCCTTAACTGCCAATTTAAAACCTGCCATGGAGTCAGCCTGTCTCATCACTATTATAACCAGAAATACACACTGGAAAAAGGCAACATCTTCAAGAATGGTGCTGTTCAGCCTACTGGTGGTGGCACACGCCTTTAATCCCAACACTTGGGAGTCAGAGGCAGGCGTATTTCTGAGTTTGAGGCCAGCCAGGTCTACAGAGTGAGCACAGGACAGCCAGGACTACACAGACTAACCATGTCTCGAAAAAGCAAAAAAAAAAAAAAAAAAAAAAAAAAGAATGGAGCTGTTCAGAATGGACCTCTAAATATAAAAGGATAATTCTGGAGTATTACTTTTTAGCCTACAACAAACCATACTGCATAGATGTGGTCAGAGAATCCAGGGTTTGGCACCAAACAGTCCTGGGTCACACAGACTTTTTGCGGGCAGACATCCTATCTGTGGGGCCTTGGGCACTACTTTATGTCCCACTCATGGCAAAGGTGGACACAGGTCCATGTGGGACTTGGTCCCTGTACCCATTGGGGGTTGAGACGTTAGCTCCTTGGAATCCCAGAATGGCTCTGGGTTTGCTAGAGATGCCTGGGTGGGGTCTGCAGTACTCTAGGCACCATTTTTTTCCTGCACTGTGCCACGTGGAGGATGTAGGGTCAGAGGTGAGGGGTGCAGAGGGACCCCATGGGGTGTGTACACATCCCTGGGGAGAAGGCAAAGGGAACTTCTGTACACTCAGGGATGTGGGACCAGAGGCAAGAGATTGGAAGTAAAGTGTGTGGGGCAGGGGGATGACTGTGAGTGAAGCTGTGGGTAGCCTGAGCTTCCTTTCCCATACTTGATCCTAGTAAGTGTTGGATCTTTGCTCTCAGAGGGAAGGAACAGGCAGCTGACTAGCCTGAGCTGGAATGGTGGGTTCTACCTCAGGGCAGGGCTGGGAAACATTCCTCTTGGAGGACAGGCATGAATGCTAATGAGGTGCAAACCACTCCTGAGTTCTGGAAAAGGCCTGGCCCTAGACAGGAACTTGATGAGGGGTGAGACTCCCTGGCCAATCAAGGCCTCTAGGTGGACCTGCCAGTCATACAAGGAGGTGGGATCTTCTGAGTGCCTTTCTGCAAGTTTGCTGCAGCTGTGCAGGCATGAACGGTTTTTGGTGTCCTGCTCTGAGCTCTGCTGTTGGGTGCTGTGAGCAGACCTTAAGTAATCTCTGAGATCAAGACATGGTGAGTGAGTCCTGTGTCACAGACTACAGTTGGTGGGGGCAGGTGCCTGAGCTGTCAGAGCTGGAGTGGTTGGTCCTCTCTGGGACTGGATGGGAAGCATCAGTCAGATGTGACCACTGTGATGTCCACGTGGTGCTCCTCACGTGTTAGAACAGATGGTGACTTCTGAGTAACTTTACAATTATGGATGATTGTGAATCTGCCCTAGATATTTGGAGCATTGGCTTCCTTGTAGAAAAATCACGGATTTTTCTTTTTTTTTGAATCTGCAGCACATGTGACCAAACACTTTTTTCTTTTATAATCTACGTTGGGAAGACAGGTGAAAACCTAATAGGTCTGCATTCATACATTACTTGTTTTTATTTTTTTTCTGTTGCAGTTTATTTTATATTTCTTTACTTTATATCTTTAGAGTTTTGATTATTATGTGGTAAAGGGACTTTTTCCCCCTCAATCTATGTGGATGCTTCTTGTACCTTAATAAGCATCTTCCTCTTCAGTTTAGGAAAAAAAATCACTTATGATATTATTGAAAATATTTGTTTAGACTTTTGAGCTGATGTTCTTCTTTTCTAATCATTTGTAGTCTTTGTGGTTTCATGTTTCAGTGTTTCTGGTTGTTTAGTGCCAAGAAACCTTCAGAATCCACATTTTTTTTGCCAACATATACATTTTTTCTCTATTCATCTTTAATACCTGAGATTCTCTCTTCCTTTCCTATTCTTTGGCTGACTCTTTCCCTGTAGTGGTCAGTGTACAGGCAATTTCATTTGTCTGCTCTAAGGGACTTAGCACCTGCATAAGTCATTATGTACCTCTATCCATGCAGACATTTACAGGTGGGCTTTATATATGTGGACCACCAGCTATAGCAGCTCTCTATTTTTGTTCCCTGTCTCTGTTCTCTGCACATGTCCCCTCTCTATTCTCTTTCTCTACCCTCATGACTCTCTCTCTGCTTTCTATCTTTGTGCCTGTCTTCAGGTACTCTTGTGTACCTCTATCCCTTCCCTAGGCTCTCACTCCTTTTTCTTGCCCCAAACAACATGTTTTTCACCATATATGTTGCATGTTGTAATTTTTCAGAAACTGCTGTGATAGGTAGCTTTGATTTCTTGGGAACATTTTTCCTTCCTGTTATGCATTAAGATCCTTATGCTAGTGTGTATCCACCTGGATTTGAGGTGATTATTGGTTGAGGTTGTGATTATTGGATTTGTCTTGTTTGGCGGGAGTTTCATTCCTGGGTTACTGTTTGATATCTGTATTTACAGAGTGTGTTGGTTGACTGTTTCCACTTTTACTTACCTGTTGGATGGGTATGCTCAAGAGGGAATGCTTAGTAATGTTAAAAATTGGGAGATGAGGCTGGATGGAAGAGATGATCTTAGCAATGCACAAGGAGACACAGTCAGGAGAGAGGTTAAGCTGCCTCTGGTTCAGTACAGTGTTGGAAGAAACTGTGAAAATTGAACCTGGGTTAGAAATCATGAGATTGATCTATGGAAAACTTACCTGGTGTCCTTTCCAGCATGGCATGTGGTTGAGCAGGGACTTTCAGCCCAAGTGGGTGCTCAGACACATGACTGAAACAGGAAATGAAGGGTAGGTGTGGATTTCTGTGGTATCTATAGGAGGTATGCACAGAGGGAGAGGAAACTTCCAGTGGTATTCTGTTGCAGTGGTAAGGGCAATTAATATTTAGGCCTGCAGTAGCTGATGGGTAGCTAGGTCTTTGGACAAAATACCTAATCTAAAGACAGGCAGAGCTTGTGGTTAAACAAGAGTATCTGTTAATAATAATGGCCTGGGACACAAAGATGATTTTGTAATGCCAAAGCAATTCCAATTTTAAAATTGCACAAACTCCACTTGAGTAAACATCCTATTCAGACTCCCCTTATCAACAGCCTGTCAAGTTACAACCTCAGGGTTAAGCTATATATAAATAAGCAATACACCTTACAGGAAAATAATGTTAGCCTACCAATCATGGTTTTCAGATTGTTTGGCCCCTTTGTTTGGTTTCTGCAGATTATGCCAGACATCCAGTTTAAAAAAAAAAAAAACTAAGATGATGTTCTGTATGGAATTTCCACAATCTGTCTGTAACTATAATAAATATCCAAAATACCCTGCACCACTAAACTTGATCTCTCAGTATGGATTTGATTCAATGTAATGTGGTTTAGAGCTCTTTTTAATGTGTTCATAATAAAGACAGTTGTTTGAATTGCCATAGGCTTCATGGTGGTCTTTTTGGTTCCTGTGATTTGGGCATAATATCTTGGTACACTGACTGGAACCCCAAGTCACACACGACTCCCAACTGAAGGGTTGAAAGGCCAGTGGTAAAGATGTGTTATTGTTTGTGTCAGTGGTTTGTCTGTCAGACTTGTGTCTGTGGACGTAGGTTTCCAGACTTTTCTAAGTATTCTTGGAGGAAGATAACTAAAGTGAATGGAGAACCCTGCTACAATAGATGCACTGAGAGTTATAGAAACAAAGAGTTTAGAAGGTGTTCCAGAGCCTGGTGTAGGGGATGGTATTCTTCCAGTCTTCATTTCTAGGAAAGGTAGAACAGACGTGGAACCCTGCTACATGGCTCACACCTGCCATCCTGTCTTCATTTTTCTCCTCTGTACAAGTGGAGGAATCTGCTGGGTTGCCTTTATCACCTCCTTGTTGCTGTCTATTATGTGTGCGACAGATAACAATTCTGTGACTGAGAGAGGAAACGAGACTGTTTCTATCCCAAATGATAAAGTCCCTAACCCCAACCTTGGTTTAAATCTTTCTTACCAAGAGAACCTATACCCAGTAAATTGCCCCTGACAGAGACCACTTCAAGAAAGTATTCAGAACAAAATCAGGCTCTCCCTATTCTATTTTACAGTGTGGAAAGAACAAAGAACGCATTTTCCCCAGTCTGGTACAATCTCTTATCCAATACATATGTGACTCTGTAGTTTTAAACATGAAACTGTCAGTAGATGGAAGGTTGTTCTTCATCAATTGCAACAAGATTAGCATATCTTTCTTGGAAAATCAGTCTTATTTCTACAGCTGTAGGGCAATCTACTTCCTGTTCACCTTCCAGCTGCTTTATCCACCTCTTTAGAAGCACTAGCCCAGGATCCCAGTATTAAAGATAACTCATGCCAGGGCACTGCAGCTTCTGAACTCCCCATTCCAGTGTATCCTTCCCTGTACAGAAACAGGGGCCGTCCCCATTTTCTCCTCCTCAGTCACAGCTCTTAACTACCTCATTGGGTGGCAGGGGCTCCTGTAATTGATATGGTTAGATCATAGGTTTGGCTTTTTTACAACTTTCTCATTTATTATTGTCTATGTCATAATTGTCTTCTGACTTTTAAGTTATTGAACTGAGATATACTAACACAAAAGCATGGCACTGATATAATAACAAACATATATTGTTCTATGAAATAAAAAAGGTGACCCGAATAAAATTTCATGCACAACTTACTGTAAGATTCCATGATTCTTATATTTTTGGTTGTGAGCCTAGCCTTTAGGGAAATGGATGGATCTGGAGAGTATCATCCTAAGTGAGGTAACCCAATTACAAAAGATCACACATGGTATGCATTCTCTGATAAGTGGTTGTTTTTTGGAGGGGAACCTGGGAAAGGTAAAATTTACATGTAAATAAAGAAATATCTAATTAAAAAATGTAAAATTGAATACATAAAATAAAAAAACTTTGAATTAAATTCTAAATACTTTGAAATTAAAATTAAAAATTAAAAATGAAGTAGGTCAAGAGAAATGTAAATTTAAAAATATAAATTCAAACCCAAAATTAAAATTTAAAATTTAATTAACTTTGAAATTTTCGAAGGTTAAAATAAAATATTAAAATTAAAATCCACAAATTAAGATTGAAAGTAAAATCTTTAAAACTGTATAATTCAAAATTGAAATTAAAATTGATTTTTAAAATAAGAATTAAATATTTTTAAAAAAACTTAAAATAAAATTTATAAATTGAAATAAAAACTTAAAAATCAAAATATGTCAAGTGAAATGTAAATTTAAAAATATAAATCCAAACTCAAATTTAAAATTTATAATTGAAACTGTGCTAAAATTTAAATTTAAAAAATAAAATTTGAACAAGGCGAAAGGAATGGGTCGATTTGCATTTTTCTACATGTTGACTGCCAGTTGAGCCAGCACCATCTGTTGAAAATGCTGTCTTTTTTCCACTGTATGGTTTTAGCTCCTTTGTCAAAGATCAAGTGACCATAGGTGCATGGGTTCATTTCTGGGTCTTCAATTTTGTTCCATTGATCTACCTGCCTGTCACTGTACCAATACCATGCAGTTTTTATCACGATTGCTCTGTAGTACAGCTTAAGGTCCGGGATTGTGATTCCACCAGAGGTTCCTTTATTGTTGAGAATAGTTTTGGCTATCCTGGGTCTTTTGTTATTCCAGATGAATTTGCAAATTGCTCTTTCTAAGTCTGTGAAGAATTGAGTTGGAATTTTGATGGGGATTGCATTGAATCCGTAGATTGCCTTCGGTAAGATGGCCACTTTTACAATATTAATCCTGCCAATCCACGAGCATGGGAGATCTTTCCATCTTCTGAGATCTTCTTCAATTTCCTTCTTCAGAGACTTGAAGTTCTTGTCAAACAGATCTTTTACTTGCTTAGTTAGAGTTACACCGAGGTATTTTATATTATTTGTAGCTATTGGGAAGGGTGTTGTTTCCCTAATTTCTTTCTCTGCCTGTTTATCCTTTGTGTAGAGGAAGGCCTCTGATTTGCTTGAGTTAATTTTATATCCAGCTACTTTGCTGAAGTTGTTTATCAGGTTTAGGAGCTCTCTGGTGGAATTTTTGGGGTCACTTAAGTATACTATCATATCATCAGCAAATAGTGATAATTTGACTTCTTCCTTT
>JADRCD010183760.1:0-11716 GCA_019843815.1 Montemys delectorum
GAGAGAGAGAGAGAGAGAGAGAGAGAGAGAAAGAAAGAGAGAGAGAGACAGAGAGAGAGACAGAGAGAGAGAGAGAGACAGAGAGAGAGAGAGAGCGCGCACTCATCAGTGCAAGCTTGCTGTGTGCCTGTGTGTGTGCCTGTGTGTGTGCCTGTGTGTGTACCTGTGCATGAGTACCTGCCCATTTTTATGTAGCCATATGGAGGCCACGTTGAATGTCTTCCTCTATCACTCTCTACCTTATTTTTAAGGACAGTGTTACTCATTGAACCTGGAGCTCATCATTTAGCTATGTTAGCCAGCAAGGCCCCAGGGACCCTTCTGTCCCTGTCTGCCCTGTACTGAGGTTACAGATGTTCATCACCAATCCAGCTTTGACATGGGTGATGGGGATCTCTGCTCAGGTCCTCGCGCTTACAAAGCAAGCACTTTACCAACTAAGAAATCTCCCCAGTGTTCCATCTTGGGCCTTTTGATCTCTGCATTAGAGACGTGGCCGGCTGAGTGCATTAGACCTTTGGTTTGGATTTTACTCTCAAAGCACATTTCCACCATGTTAGGAGGAGGAGAGGGCTTAATCTTCACAAAGGGCTGGTAGGATGTATCCAGAGCTGCCTGGTGCCCACACAGCTTCTCCATGCAAACACCTGCCAGGGGCTCTTATTTATTATTGTTATTGTGTGTAGCTGTGGTATATGTATGTGTGGGGCATGTGCACAAATATGTGTGTGCATGGGTGTGCCTTGCACCTGTGTGCACACTTGTGCAGAGGCCAGAGAAGGTTGTCAGGTGTCCTGTTTATCATCCTCTGCCTTACTCCTTTGAATCCTAGGCTAGCTGTTAGTAAGTTACTGTCTAAGCTACTGTCTCTGACTCCACTCCTACCCAAGTGCTGGGGTTACCTGCTGCACACCTGCATGTGCACAGACTCTTGCATGGTCACTGGGATCCAAACTCATGTCTTCATGTCCAACAAGCTTTCTCACTTGCTGAGCTATCTCACCAGTCCTTGTCAGGGGCTTTAAAAATACTGCTACTTAGGTTAGATATCTCATTCCAGCACTCTGGAAGCAGGCACAGGAGTAACAGAAATTCAAGGTATTCTTTGGCTATAGAGCAAATTCAAGACTAGCCTGGGTTACGTGAGGCACCTTCTTCCCACCCTACATACACACACACACACACACACACACACACACACACACACACACACACACGCAGCTCCCAGAAAGCCTGCCGAATGCATTCTGCCTTCTTGAGCTCCTTCCTTCCTTCCAGGGTTCTGCAGGGAATGGCCTCCTGTATGTCACCATAAATTAAGCATGCTAATTTTGGGCAGCATTAACATGTTCATCAGCTCTGACTTTTAAAATATTTAAGTTCACAGCAGTTCAATTTCCCCCCTCAAATGGACCAAGAACCACTGTTGATTTATTCAGCCTATTCAACATAATTGTGAGGTAAGGTTTTAAATGCAGCTTATTAACACTTTTAATAGGGCGAAAAAAAGAAATTTTCAACTGAGATAAAATTCTGGCATAATAATAAAAGCAATTATGAAGGCTTTAGGAGGCGAAAGGTCAATGCTAGGCCTTAAGTGAATGAGACTGGAGGTTTAAACGGTAAACATGAATTTCTGTCACCTGGGATTACTCACCAGGGGAACAGCAATGCTATTCTCTCTAGCTAGCCGTATGAATTTGCTTTCCACTTTTCTGGGGCCCCAGAATGGTGGAGACCCAATTTGCTGCTTAGTGAATACATCCCAAGAGCAGAAGGGCAACCCTGCTGGGTCACTCATTCCTGCCCTTGGAATTCCTCAGTGACCAAGAACTGCTAAGGAGACTACAGTCTACGAGTTCTCCAGATGACCTTGGACCACAGGCTGGGAGCCTGTGGTCTCAAAGAGCTGGTGGGTCCCATGAAGGAACGGCGTGCTGAGAAAGTTCTGTGTGCAGCCCAGGATGTGCTGCCAGCTGCACACAGCTGTTGAGGACTTGAAATGTGACTCCTGAGATCAAGTTAAACACTGCATTTTATTTAGCTGTAATTAATTTGAATCTAAACGTGGTGGCCATATGTAGGGGTTAGTACTGGAATATGCAGTTTTAGGGGGAGGCTTGAAGTGGACCTCTCTTTATAGAACTGCAAGGAACCTCCAGAGCATCTGGCCTGGTTTCTCCTTTGAATGAAGACCTAGGCTACCACTTTGCATGCTGGGAAAATCGGCTGCCCTGAAGGACCACGGAGATGTTACCATTTGAGTGACGGCCATCTCTGTAGTGGCAAGTCCACCCTTGACTACCCCGCTCTTTGATTCTTACAGCGAACCAGCCTTCTGTTATATCCACTAATATATACTTAATATCATATTTGTTTAATAATTATGGACAAATGTAATAGGTTGAAGTTATGAGGTTCCCACCAAGTGCTTGTACTGAGGCTCACTGACCAGCAGATGGCGCTGTTGAGAGGAGATTGCCTCAGGAGGATGTTGATTTCATCAGAGCTGGATGTATTAGGTCCTAATAATGATTAGGAGGTGGGGCCTGGCTGGAGGAAGAAGTTTGCTGGGTGGTGGCTTTGAAGGATGTACCTTGTACTCGGTCTCTTTTGTGCTATCTTTCTCTTTATTGGCCACCATGATTTGAGTCACTCTCCTTCACCCTACATGGCCTACCATGACGCTCTGTCTGACCAGAGTCCAGGAAGATGGAGACAAGTGAGCACGGATTGAACCGTCTGAAACTGCGAGTCCAAACAAACTTTTCTTCCTTTAAGTTGTTTATTGAAGGTATTTTGTCACAGTGACAAAAGCCCAACTAATAAACCCGTTTCTGGAGACTTATGACCCCATTTGTTCTTAGCTTCTTTAGAATTCTGGAGCCGACTCTTCCCAGGCTCTTGCAGCAACAGGGCACATGCTGGTGAGGGCAGTGAGGGGGGGTCCCTGTAGGTGTCAGACAGCGAGGTGAATCCTGGGAAGAAATAAGACTAAAACCCATTGCAGATTGACTTCGTCAACCTGGATCAGACTTCGGGGTGTCAAATAACAGGTGGTTTATTCCCAATGTCTTTAAGCCCAGTATAATTTGGATAAAAGTTTCCTGTTGTAATATAGTCCCTGGTGAATAAGGAGGTGTAATTACACTAAAAATCAACTCAGGTACGGTATTCATGACATTTCTTCCAAGAAGATGGACTCTAGAGATAGGCTGTCTACATTAGCAAGGGCCTAAGGCTCTGGCCTGGTCTCGGTCATACAGATAGCATAGAGGCCGTTTTGGTTATTAGCCACCTCTGGTCCTGATGGTGGGAACTTGGAGGAGCCTCTGGCTTTACAAGAACTATAAGGGTCATTTAGATTACTAGCTACCTCTGGTTTTTGGTTGTAGAAACTTGATATGGCCTGGCCCAACTGATAGCACTGGTCACCAGGCTGTTAATTACCTCTAGTTCTCAGCTTTCTGGATAGAAGAGCAAATTTCACGTCTTTCCCATTGCCTACTCAACATTCCTGATTTCTCTAGAGATCTGTGGGTGCATGGGTGCAAGGATCTTCGTTCTGTGCTCTCAACAAGGCAGGACTTGGACTCCATCATGTGCAGTTCTAGGATTCCAAGGACTTTAGAGGCATCAGGCAGTTTTTATTAAAAAAGGTCATAGTTGGAGAGTCCATAGTTTTCCTAAGGGAACAGAATCCGGTTCGCTGACTCATGTCACTCAGCATTCTGTCTTTCAGGTTCATTCGCACATCAGAATTTCATTTCTTTTTAAGAGTGCATAGTGTTACATTACATGGACAGAGCAGGCTCCACACAGTTATGTATAGGCCTGAGTGTTTGTGTCAGACTGACACATGGTCCCCAGCACACTAGTATTGAGAGATTGAACCTGGGGGAGGCAGCTAGGCCAGGGCCTCATGAGAGTGGTTTGTGCTCTTGCAAAAGAGTTCTCATCCACCCTTTGAAACTCACTTGTGTCTTCTACCATGTGAGGTCAAGAGTGAAGCAGACAACAGGCCCACTAGGTGCTGAATGTGTTCGTGACGTGACCTGTTGTTTATAAAGGACTGAATTTATGGCATTTTGTTATAGCAACCTGAACAGATCAAAGCAACATATTCCCTATCTATCCACCTGCCACTCACCTACTGACGGGTACTTGCGCTTTGCATGACAGTGTTGTGAACAAGGTTTACAAATATGTGATTAGTCTCTGCTTTCAATCCCTTTTTTCCTCCTTCTTTAGAACTGGGAATTTAAAACAAGGGTCATGTTCAGGCCAAGCAAGTGCTCTAACCACTGAGCAACACCCTGGCTCTGTTACTTTCAATTTAACCAGAAATGGAATTTCCATATCATAAAGTAATTGAGTTTTCAATGTGTGTGCGCGTGTGCGTGCATGTCTGTGTGTGTGTGTGTGTGTGTGTGTGTGTGTGTGTGCATATGTGTATGTGTTCATATGACATGTGTAGAGAGAGGCCAGGGGCTAACAGTAGGTGCTTTTCTCTATTGCACTCCACCTTATTTTTTGAGACAAGATCTCTCTCACTGATTAGCTAGACCGGCAGGCCCTCCATCCTCCAGGATCTTTCCATCTTCAGTCCCTGAACTGGGGTCACAGATGTGTGTTACCGTGGCCAACTTTCTTATGTGGGTGCTGGGGATGTGAACTTGGGTTCCTAATGTTTGTGTAGCAAACGCTTTACCCACTGAGCTGCCTCCCAAGCCTTGTTTTGAATTTTCTGAAGGGTTATGTTATTTCCCCTCCTGGCTGTTTTACTTGCCCAGCAGGGCACAGGGTTTCACTTCCTCTACATCCTTAATGACTCTTGGCATTTCCTACCTCTTGTCAGTGGGAGGAAGTCCCTCACTGAAGTTTTGGTTGGCATTTCTCTGGTGGTTGGTGGTCTGGGATGTCTTTCACATACACATTCACCATGTGTGCACCACATGCACATTCACTGTGTGTGCACCATATGCACATTCACCATGTGTGCATCACATGCACATTTACCGTGTGTGCACCTTCTTTGACAAATGATATATTTGAGCCCCTTTCCCTGTGTTTGAATTGTCTCACTGATTATTTATAAACATTGTAGTATTGTTTTACTTGCAAAGAATTAGGGCTGGACTTTCTAATTCAGGTCAGGAAACATCAGAAGAGGCCAGGCCAGGGATTGTGAAGGGTGGCTAGTTAAACATGAGTTTGGATACCCAGCTGAGACCTAATGCAGTGGTGGAGCCATAGGCAGACACCAGAGCAGGGCTCCATGGCTGTCAGCAGGGAGCATCTCAAACCATCCCAAGCTTCGTGATACAGCTCTGCTAATGGAATGGGTTCATTAGTGTCCTTTAACTGCAGGGAGGATCAAAACCCAACCTAATTATTTATAGAACTGCAGTATCCTCCCCCATGAAAACAGCAAGCTTTTAAAAATTGGCATGGAGTGTCTGCCTGAAGATGGACCAAAGGTGATTTGGTGGTATCTGCCAGGTCAGCCGGTACCCACAGCAATCACAGGTGCATCCAAAGGTGGCGTGCCTTAGGTTGGTGGTGTCACAAAGGTGGGGAACACCTAAAACGAGTGATCCCTGGTCATTATTTAATCAGGGGAGAGACTAGGGAGCTAACGCCAGCTCCAGAAACAGGATTTAATGAGGGATGAAAAGGGCAAGAATTAATGCAGAGGTCAGCAAAAGACATGGAACCGCCTGGAATTTCTAATGAGCCCTGGTGTCCAGATCTGCCCTGCTCAGGAGTACTGGACAATTAGGGAACACAGGTGGGCAGCTTGGCAAGAAATAACAACCCCAGCATTTATGTAGCTCTTGACAATTGACAAGGCCTTTCCACACACTCGCTTGGTTCCTGGCCAAACCTTTACGTGGCAACCCTTGGCCTGGAGCCCAGGAGCTGGGTGGTCAGACCTTGGTGACGCCTTAGCATGTCATGCCCATCTCCTATGGCCTTGCGGAGCCCCACGCTGCCACAATCAAGGTGAGCTGAGCTTACTCTAGGCCACCAGAAGAGTGAGAGACAGAAACACAGCCTTTTCCCAGGTCATCCCTATCCTCCTCACTCCTAAGTGCACTGAGGGTAACTGGTTAGGCTCTGCTGGCAGCATCCAGTGGTTGCCTTCAGGTATCAGTAGGATGTGGCGGTTGGAAAGGCTCTGCAGGCCACAGAGGGTCCAGGCAGGTGGGAGTGGATCAGGGTGCCCATCCTTTTGTCGTCTACACTGACTGTCTAGCAGTTGGGTGCTGCAGTCTGTCCTGAATACCATACCAGCAGGGCTCAGTATTGTGCTATGCTTGCTGGAATGGGTATACTAACAGGGACATAGGAAGGCACCAGTCCCAGAGGGCCCTGGAATGACAGGCAGGGCCCCCAGAAACCCAGGCTGATACAGGCAAACTCTCTGACAGGAAGGAGCCTTTTTTCAGCATGGATTAAAATGTCTGCCAATATGGGGCCAGGAACCTCCAGCTTGTACACTGGCTCTTCATTTTGCTAGGCCTCTGATGACTGTCTAGCATTTAGTGGGACATCCCATCTTCTTGGGATGCAGAGTGACCTGTCTGGCATTTGGTGTTTTACAATAGCAAACAAGCAAGGGTGGTGTCCTAGTTAGGGGTGCCATTGCTATGAAGAGACTCCATGACCAAGGCAACTCTTACAAAGGACAACGTTTAATTGGGGCTGGCTTACAGGTTCGTTATCACCAAGGTAGGAGCATGGTAGCATCTAGGCAGGCATGGCACAGGAGGAGCTGAGAGTTCTACATCTTGATCCAAAGGCTGACAGTTGAAGACTCACTTCCAGACAGCTAGGAGGAAGGTCTCTCAAAGCATACCCAGTGACACACTTCCTTCAACAAGGCCACACCTCCTAAGAGTGCCACTCCCTGGGCCAAGCATATTCAAATCGCTACAGGTGGCTTTTTGCCAACCCTAGAGCCCAGGACTACATTGCCCAAGTAAAGCCCTCCTTTACCTGACTCTCCTGTACTCAGCCTTCTCAGGAGCCTCATCTTCACCTCTAACCTGGGCTCATTTTTCTATTGTGTAGCTGTTTCATTCCCAGAAGTACAAGAACTGTGCCCATGGATATTGTTGGCAGTTTCTAAATTTTTTTTTTTAATGTAAAACTTGCTTACATTTTACTGTCAGGTGACAGGGGAAGTAGAGTCACTCTGAGACTTGGGGAAAAGGGGGGGGGGGAAAGAAGTTCTTAGATTGGCCAGTCCCTGACTACGTGATTGTTCCTGTGGCTGGGGTGTGGGTGAGAATTCACTAACAAGTCAATTGACAAGTTCACTCTGCTTCCATCCACTGACTGCTTATGGGAAGGCAAGGTGAGGGTGAAGGCAGGGTGCGTTCATATGTGTGTGTGTGTGTGTGTTCGTGTTTGGCTGGAATGCTGGGTGAGGCTGCAGCATCCCCTTACTCGTCTGCTTCAGCTCCACAGGCCCTGAGGTAAGGCATGGTACATGGCTCTTGGTGCTTAAGCTCCTGCAGCTTTGCGAGGGTCCTGTGTGGGCAAGGGAGCTGGCCTGTCTTGGCCCCTGTATGACATGGAGTTCTGCCCTGGGGGCTGTGTCTCTAAGGAGGGGCTCCTCCGGAGTTGTCAGGCTCCACTGAAGGAGATAGGAGAAACAGTACTGTTTTCTCTCATGGTGACAGGGGCAGTGTCCCCAGGGCAGACCACAGCCTTCTCCGAGACTCTCCAGACTACCTAGCCTAGGCAGAGACCCACAGTTTCAATTTGTTATCTGCTGGAAATCCAAGATAGTTGTTTCTGTGTTGCCTGAGAAGGATCTTGTGGCTGTCCTGGGCTTCTGGGAAAGTCTGAGGTGGGGACAGGGTCCCGAGGGGTCTTGGGGAACCAGGGGTAGTGAACTTCAGGCCTGCTTCACCATACCCTCAATTCTGGTAAAGCCCAGTACCTTCTGCCCTCCGTGATGTTTTGTAAATTTTAATTTTTTGAGACAGGTCTTTTGTAGGCCAGGATGACCCTGAATTTCTGATCCTCTTGCCTGTTCCTTCTTGGTGCTACGCTTACAGCATGAACTACCATCCCTAGTTTAAATGATTCAGAGGATCAGTATAGAACCTCATGCCTGGTAGGCAGGCCCTCTACCAGCTGAGCGGCATCCTCAGGTGGTGGTTTATGATCGTTTTCCCAAGACCAAACCCTGTTCTCTAAGACCTCACAAACTCCCAAGAGTTTCACTGAATGAGGCTGGCCCTTTTTCAGGGTCCTCTAGGTGTGGACCTACTGTGAAAGTGTCCCTACTGTGGGACACTTTCTCAAGGATGTAAATTGAACATATCCTTGGAAAGAGCTTTCAGTTTCAGAAGTTATGGATCATATTATAAGAAATAGGGACCAGAGAAATACCAAGAGACTGGTAAAATTTGCTTCTAGCTCCCTAGAGACAGCTGCTGCTCTGCGTGCCGAGTGGAGATTGAAGTCATCCGTAGCACCCAGTATGAAGAGTGTAGTTGCCTCATTGCCCTCATGGACTATCATCTGAGGATCAGTTTCCAAATTGGAACTGTGGGCCAAGAACAGATTCTGTCTGGGGACATCAGTACTTGGGAGAATCTCATCAGCTCAGTGTAAAGCAAGATTTGATCACCAGCCCTGAGACTCTGACCTCCAGGTGCTCAGTGGGGATAGATATTCCTGATCTGCGAGTTACAAGTTGGATCCTGAATCACATGATGCTCAAAGACCCAAAATTGACCTGTCCTTAAGGATGCAGTGACTATGTAATTGGGACTGGGCAGAATGATCAACACCTCAGTTCTGAGAATTGTTCCTGGAAAGACAAGTGTCATGAGGCAGGGGACAGGGAAAGGGAAGCCTTATGCAGAGGGTTTTCATGGATACAGTTTAAGGGACTTCAAATCCTCCTCTACAATAACAAGCATATTTAAGGTACAATGGTGCCTAGGATAGACTCCTTCCCTGCCTTAGGATATCGGAATGCACAGGGTTACGTCTGTGGCTAGATACTTTGGCTACCTTTTGTAAACTGCTAACTCTATAATGTCTATCTTTATAGATGTCTTTGTGAATGTCCATTCTACTTAAAAAAAAAAAAAAAACAATTTCAACAGACATAGGTTTAAAGTAATGCATCTCCAGAGGAAATAATCCTTAAACTGGGATTCAGGTTGAATCAAGTTCATGAGATCTCAACACGAGATTCCTTTGCCCACTCTTACCCATTCTTTCCTGAACAGTATCTTTCAGATGTTGCTCAAGGTAGAGTTTATCCTCCTGGTGTTTTGTGTACTGTTCCTTAGACAGGATCTGATGCCTGGCAGTTAGGTCCAGGGCTCTCCTAATGCAGACCATTCTGTCATTATAAAGCTCTCAGTGAGATTCTCCTGGCCTCTTTCACATCTTTATCCTCATATATTGTATTGCCTTGCACGAAGCCCAGTTTGCTGAGCCTTGCAGCCCAGTAATAGCATTTTCAAATTCTACCCAGCCGCTGGCTTGATGCTACAAACAGTGAGCCTGCCTGCCGTGTTGACTTGAGTCCATTCTGCTTAAATTTAGCCTTAATTTTTAACTGAAGCATGTTTAGAAAGATTGCACTGTGTTCTAAGGTAGTAGACGGTGTGTCTGAGAGCCTTATCCAGCCAGTGGCCTTCCAGGGGAACCAAGCTCTTTGGGGTCTCCTTGCAGTGTCTGTCAGGTCTGGGTCTATTTTATTTGGTTAGGGCTTCTCTTCTGAGTTCTTCAACCTCCAGCTCCAACCTGGCTCTTGTTCTTTGACATATCCGTGTTGTCTGAGCATGCTCTCCACTCCCACCTTTATAGAATGCTCTTTTGCCTCTTTCCTATGTCCAGCCTCTCATTTTCTTACTTTTCTTACCCCCCTCCATTCTTACTCAGACTTCATTCCTCATTTTGATGGACTGTAAACTTCCTGAGTAGATATGCACAGCAGGTAAGCTGGTGAATGCTTCTGTGTGCATTCTTCAACCATCACAGCTGGTTCATATGTGGGATGCTAGACTGAAATCACCTATTGTTAAGTGTGGTGGTTTGAATATGCTTGGCCCAGGGAGTGATGCTCTCAGGAAGTGTGGCCATGTTGGAGGAAGTGTGTCACTGTAGGGGTGAGCTTTGAGACCCTTCTCCTAGCCACGTGGGAGACAATCTTCTCCTGTTTGCCTTTGGAACAAGATGTAGAGCTCTCAGCTCCTCCTGTGCTATGCCTGCCTGGACACTGCCATGTTCCTGCCTTGATGATAGTGGACTGAACCTCTGAACCTATAAGTCAGCCCCAATTAAATGTTGTCCTTTATAAGAGTTGCGTTGGTCGTCGTGTCTGTTCACAGTAGAAACCCTAAGACAGTAAGGGAAGGGCTGTGAGGGTGGGTGTCTGCAATGGAAAGCCCCTCCTGAGGTTTGCTCCGTGTTGCTTGCTGGCTCTGCCATTGTCCCTTTCTGGGGAAGCAGTTGCTCTGCTGTGGCATGAGTGAGTTCATGAGACCTGTGATTATTTTCATTTTCTGTTGCCTGGCTTTTGGGGGCTCATAAATGGGCAGTCCTTCAGACAAGGGCTTTGGAGAGGCAGTGGACCAGTGGCAGTTGCCTCCATGGTCCCCAAGTGCGTGGTGGGTAATTCCAGTTTGCCTTGACACGTGCTGTCTCTCAAGAGCATCTGTTTTAGGGAGACACACGTGATCAGCTGAGACCAAACACCCCTGGTGGACAGACATCTGAGGCTGGAAGGTAGATCGGGTTCCTTTTGTTTTCATCGGCTGACTTACAGATGGCTTGATCGATAGATGCATGGAGGTGGCAACCTCCATGTTTTCTCAGGAAAATTCCTTTCATTTTTCCTCTGCATGGGGCAGTAGCCATGACAGGAGCCATTTGGTCACAAATGTGGTGGGGTATATGGTAGAAGGTGGCTGGCCCCAGGCTGGCCAGTCATCTGTGGCTTCCACTCTGCTCAGGCTGCCTAGCTCTTGCTGCTTTGATATAGATGAGACTGAAAGCTTATTCTCTCTCCCTCCCTCTCTCTCCTATCCACCCTTTCTTACTCTTGTCAACTTGACACAAGCTAGAGTTCTCTGGGAAAAAGGAATCATAAGTGAGGATATATGTCTCCATCAAACTGGCCTGATAGGAAAGTCTATGGATATTTTCTTGATCGGTATTTGATGTGGGAGAGCCTAGTACACTGTGAGCAGTGCTAGCCCTTGGAAGGTGGTCCTGAGTTGTTATTAAAAACCAAACCAAGGAAATCATAGTGAGCATTTCTTCATGGCCTCTGCTTCAGTTCCTCCCTTTAGATTCTGCCCTGACTTCTCTTCATGGTGGATTATAAACTATGATGATTCTCCTCCCCATGTTGCTTTTGGTCATGGTGTTTTATCACCATAGAAAAATAATTAAAACAAAAGCTCTGTGTATCATCCTAGAGTGCTGGTGTGAGGAACCCTGGCTAGAGCCAGGGCAAGGCGCACAGGGAAAGGCCTAGAACAAGAGCCCTTTTGAGAAAAAGAGCAATTTAGGAAGAGGGAGACTAGGGTAGCCTGGCCCTGAAATGCGGATGCTGAAGCTATCCATGGCCAAAGCTGCCCAGCCCAGAACCTGAGCATCTGTCTCAGTAAGATATGCTCTTGGCTCCTGTCTCCCTGGTGGCTCTCCACTAGGGTGAGCTCAGGTGCCTGTC
>JADRCD010183760.1:11726-33675 GCA_019843815.1 Montemys delectorum
TGGCTCTCCACTAGGGTGAGCTCAGGTGCCTGTCTCCCTGGTGGCTCACCAAGATGGGCAAAGAGCAGGGACAGAAGCTGATTCTCCAGGCACAGCATAGTCCACATCTTGGAATGTCTAGAACTAGTGTGTTTGTGTGTATTAGTTTGTGTGCATGTGCATGTGTAAGCATGTGTACACATATGTGATGTTGTACATGTGCATGTGAGTGTGTAAGCATGCTGGCACAAGGAAATGAGAGAATGACATTAGCTATCTTCAATCGTTCTCCACCTTGTTATTTGAGACAGGGTTTCTCCTTGGACCTGCAGCTCACCATATTGGCTAAGTTGGCTAGCTAGAAGGCCCTGGACGCCCGCCTCTGACTTACCAGTGCTGGGGGCACACAGAAGCACCGAACTGTTTCCGTGGGCTCCAGGGATTGAACTCGTGTCTCAAGCGTGTTGTGTGGTGACTGACCTATGTTTCCAGCCCAAGCTGGTGTGTTTTGAGATCCCCGAATCTACACGTGCCATCAGTGCAGACACTGGGGTCCTGAGTGTGGCCAGAACATCCCTGCATTAGCTACAATGTAACTCTTGGGGTGTACTTGGAGCCAAGCCACCTGACCTCACAGGGTGGAGGAAGGTGACCAATGAATGAGCTTCACCCTCTCCCCTCCCGCCCTACAGTGGGGAGGCATTCACCACGATTCTGCTCGAGACATTTTTCATTCCAAAACAAGACTGACAGCTGCTTCCGCCCCCTCATTTTCTCAGGTACAAGACACATTCCTAATTGATCTTCCCCTGTGGTTTGAATATTTGTGTGCAGTGTGCATGTCTGAAAGCCTGACCATGCTTCCTATGGTAAATAGGCTTTTCTTCCAAAACAGCCCCCCAGCCTGCCACACCTCCAGGTGCCAGATGGGAAAGAAGGCAAGCTCGCCTCCTGCACCCGGATTCCTAGGAGAGTATGACACCTAGCTTCAAGAGGTATTATTGTTCTTGCCTAGGACAAGTCTTGCTGGAAGAAGCTGGATGTGACATCCCCTGGTCTCCTCGGAGCCCGAAGAAGAAGGGCAGTTTGGTTACTTCAGCTCATTCCACCCCCGACCCAACAAGACAGCCATAATTCTTCACTTGCCATCTCATGCTGGGAGTCAGTGTGGCATCTAGGTTTCTGGAGCATGCCCTACTTCTGAAGGAAGGTGAAAGGGAAGCAGATCTGCTCCAGTTCATGTATTGCTTGTATTTTGCTTTGTTTATTTTGAAAATTTACTTTAGACATGGTTTTGCTATGTAGCTCACAAATCAAGATATTACTGCTTCAGCCTCCCCAGTGCTGGGATTATAGGCCTGTACCACCATGCTTGACCCTCAAACCCTTTAGTATATACATTTTTTTAAAGCACTTGACTTACATCCCTGCTTCCCAAGAGAGGCATTAGCTTCTTGAGGATATGTTTCCAGCACTAATTACTAGGAAACTTCAAGGAAATCATAGAGGTGAAGTCTCTGGCCAGCACAGCAAAGCATGGCTGGAATGAGAGAGGGGCTCATGTACTTGGCTGTGCTCAGGGTCATTTTCTGCCTTGGGGTTGGCCCTGTGGAAGTTTTGAATGTGCTTGTCCTTTGGCCTTTCTCTCTGACCAGAGATAAGAAAAAAGGTTCTGCTCTTGTATCTGCTGGCTATGAGCCACTATGTGGGTGCTGGAAACTGAGTTCAAATCCTCTGCAAGAGGAACAAGTGTTCTTAACTGCTAAGCCTCTCAAGTTCCTTATCCTATTTTGAGGTGCACAGGGAACCCAAAGAGAACTTGACTTCTGATGAAATTCGCTCCCCTTTTACACTCTCCAATGCCAAACATTTTAAAACCAGACAGCATTGTTTTTAATTCAAGAGGAGGAGTCAACACATTGGTGACAGAGTGACAGTGGAGATGTACTGAGACCCCTGTAGGGCTGGAGAGCAACAGGAGGTCCCGCAGGTGTGATGCCCTTCCACACCCTGGCAGGAGCTCTGTGTTGTCCCACGTGTGGGGCGAAGTCCCTCACCTGCCATAAAATCCCTCTCTTCCTGCCTGTGTTCAGCTGTGTGTGCAGGGCATAGAAGAAGAAGCCTTGGGGCCTCTTGCTCTGTTGGGGTACAGGCTAGACACTTCATGTGGCCTGTCTGTGGTTTGGATGCATCCATATGCAATGAGAGCTGTTTTCCACCTATACTCTGAATTGATGATTTGTTTTTGTTTTATTTTGTTTTTGTTTTTGTTTTCGAGACAGGGTTTCTCTGTGTAGCCCTGGTTGTCCTGGAACTCACTCTATAGACCAGCCTGGCCTCAAACTCAGAAATCCGCCTGCCTCTGCCTCCCAAGTGCTGGGATTAAAGACATACGCCACTACTGCCCGGCCTGAATGGATATTGAACACCTAGACCTAGGATCTGCTGGAGGACCAGGTGCTCCTCTGAATCATGAGCTCAGATTGACTCCCTGTGACTGAGTAGCTTCCCAAAGCTTTTGTTTGTGAGATTCAGTGTTGCCATGAGTAACCAGAAGCCACACCAATGTCTGGGTGGTGTTACCTGCTCCTCATATTGGGTTCTGTGGAGACTTTTTTTCCTCAGCTGCCCATGCCTGATAACTTCATTGGGGGAGAAAGTAAGCACATTTAAATATGAGTGCAGGGTTTAGGATCATGCGTATAAAACCTTTCCTGGAATAGGTGAGGCTGATAGGGTGGTGTTGGGGTCACAGTTCTGAAGTCCTGGCTGACTCACAGGTGCCTTTCAGGGGCGGCAATGGCATAGCAGCTATGCTATGATATGCCCTTGTGTCAGGGCAGGCATGCCACTGGGCCATGCCCCTTTTTATCTTCTCATCCTTCAGCCTGCTCTGACAGAGAGCCCTTGTCTCGCTTCATGCGCTGTCACAGTTTCTGGGACTTGGCCTTCCTGATTCCCAACATCTGACAAAACCTCTCTTGCCTGGATTGCTCTCTCAGTGGCTCTCACTGTCCACTGTTGGCCCAGAGTCACCTGACAAGCAGATAGTGGACGAGATGTCCTTGTGACTGGCAGCTAGAGAGGTTCTGGAACAACCCTTTTCCTTCCACTCGGGAAAACATCAGGTAGCAGCAGTAGAGTCACGTATGTGAGTGTCAAGATAGGCTTGCCTGGGAGGAAGGACCAGGGAGGCTGCAGAGAACATCCAGAGCTGCCAGCTCCAAGTGGAGAGTGGAGAACCTGTTGAACCATCAGCAGATTACACTTGTCAGACTTGGAAGCTTCCTTAAAGCTTGATGAAGATCCCGAGTCCCAGGCTCTGGGATAGAGGAGGAATGTGGCACTTGGACATCTGTACCAGTGCTCATCCCAGACCTGCCAAAAGCTGAGGATGGTGCTGGAGGTGGCTTGAGGGGGGGGGCTGTTACCTTCTCTGACAGTGATGGGGTTCATATGTTGACCTGACTGATTAGAATCACTTTGTAATACGGCTGTAGCTTGTACCAACTGTCAATATTAACAGTACACAAACACTGATGTAGGTAACTCTACTGGGAGTCTGCATTATAGGATGAAAATCTGTGCTTGCAGCAGGTATGTGTCCCAGGATCCTGAGCAGAGACTGGTACAGTGAGACCCCCTAGCACCAAGCATGGAATATTGCAGGAGTTATTAGGGGAGAAAAGTAAGCTTCAAAAAAAATGTACTGACCAGGTTCTTATTTCCTAGAATCAAGGAAAAAAAAACCCTCTATATGTGTACTTGCCTGAATAGTCACATACTCATGTTGGAAAGATGATGATAAATTTATATTCCACTTCTACCGAGGGCTCCCTGGGGAAGGCGAGAGGCCATCGAGGGATGGAGGGAAAAGCATTGGAAGGAAGAAGGGAGCGGGCGGCTGCAGGTGAGACAGTGAGGAGGAGAAAGCTGGGTTTAAAGTCTGTGTCGTGGGGCTGGAGAGATGGCTCAGTGGGTAAGAGCACTGACTGCTCTTCCTAAAGGTCCTGAGTTCAAATCCCAGCAACCACATGGTGGCTCACAACCACCCATAATGAGATCTGATGCCATCTTCTAGCATGTCTGAAGACAATTACAGTGTATTTATGTCTTAAAAAAATCTTTAAATCTTTAAAAAAAAATAAAATCTGTGTCGTACAGACACACAGATCTGTTTTGCCAGATGATACATCCATGGATATGTGTAGGAAGACATTTAAAAACTTACAGTGCCCTTCGATTGTGTATCCTGATTGTCCGACTGTAAAGCCAAGGCCTATGCTTTTCACTACTGGACCCAGAGAGTGTCTGTGCATCTGCACCGAGATGTAACCATGCTTTCATCTTGCAGAGGCCTTTGACTGACTGGCCATGTCATATATACCATTGCTGCTCCAGGGTTTAAGGAGCTGGAATGAGAGGCTCCCCACTGGGGAGGAGAGGAGGTGGTGGCATGAGAGCCTGAGGGAGGGTGAGCATCCTATCCTGTCGAGGATGCTCTCTGAGGCCATGGTGGTGAGAGCGGGGGTCTGCCCCAGCCCTCAGGAATTCTGTCCAAGGCTTTGGAAGCAGAGGGCAGAATCCTGTTTTTCCTGGACTGTGTCGTTGCACTGCTTTTGAAGCAGAGGGTGACAGTGGAACAAGGCAAAGACAGAAAGTTGGCTTCTGTTCCCCGATGCTTAAGTGAAAACTTATGAAAGGATAAGCTACAATAACACAAAACAAAACATCTTCCACTTCCTGGTAATTAAATGCTTAAGCATTTAGATCATCCATATCTTATTACGCTTATCAAATTGCGAGTAGCCTTAAGGCTGTAAAAACACGTGTCTCTCAAGCTTCCCAGATGTTTCATGGCTGTGCAATGGCAAATCTCAAGTTGTCAATTAAACCCTCACCGTGGAACAGCAGCACAAACGCAAGCGTTAACTGCAGCATGCTGTAAGGCCTAGCTGCATCAGGGTCTTCATTATTAAGAAAGTAAATCTTCCTCTGCTACAGTAAAGACATAACTACCATGTATCTTTTTTTTTTCTGGGGGAAAAAAAAACCTGATGTGGGAAGATGGCCTCTAGAGATTGCCTGTCAAACACCCTTGAAGAAACATCTCTGTGTTATCGCAATAAGCGTTCTCTAAATGGAGCGCCAGCTGAAACTGCTGTGCTAAATGCTTCGCACACCCTCTTTCCCATGCTGAATTAAGGCCTCACTTTCAGGAACAGACTTAGCTTGTCAGTATGAAACTGCCTGAGGCTGCCACAGGGAAGCAGGGAGAAGAGGAGTGAGAATCCCAGGAAACCCACTGAGGATGCTGCTTCATCATCCAGCAGCCTGAGAACCAACTCAAGCTCAGAACAGCCTTCAGTGGCCACAGTGGAACAGGGCTGCTGCTATGGGGTTGGGCCCCTGCTGGCCTTTGCTGCCCTCCTCTTTTGCAGTAGGGAGGAAGGGAGATACACAACAGCTGGCATATGTTGGCAAAGCCCTAACCACTTTGACACAAAGGAAAGAAAGTTAAGATGATTTCTCTAGTCCAGTCTCTTGCCTGAAGCACTGCACCTTTGGTGTGGAAGGCAAGATGGAACAGTTGATGTTGCAGGCAGTGGTGCAGTAGCTGCTGCTGGGTAACAAATTGCCCTCACCCATAGCCACTATTTTATGATGCTTTCTGGTTCACAAGGGCAGGGATATGCACAAAGACCCTTGGGGATTGGAAGTCTCCACTGCATCATGTCTGAGCTGAGAAGACTTGAAGGCTGATAAAGGTCCCCCATGTGGGCCTGTGTCTCTCTGCTGCTGAGGCCTGGAGTTGCACAGCACTTTAGTTAAAAGGAGGCAATGCATAAGTGAGATATTTTATTATAGGAAAGAGAAAATAGGCCAGTCATGTAGAGAGAAAGAAAGGAGAGGAAGGAGAGGAGAAGAGAAGGGGAGAGAGAGAGAAAGGAAAGGAAGGAAGCAAGAGAGCAAGAAGGCAAGAGAGAGAACAAAGAGCAAGAGAGAGGGGAAGAAAGCAAGAGAAGAGGAAAGCAGGAGGGAGAGGAAGAAAGCGAGAAAGCAAGAAAGGGAACAAAGAGCAGAGGAAGAAGGCAAGAAGGCAACAGAGGAAAGAGGAAAGAGGAAAGAGGGCAAGAGAGAGAAGAGGGCGCAAACTGTCCCTTATATTGTGTGAGGCGTGGCTATTTGTCTGTGGGGTGGGCCATGCCTAGCTGTGGTCAGATGATTGGGGGTAGGGTCCATCTAGAATGCTGGGAGCTTGGGACATTGTCTACCTGACAGAGCACACATCTCTTGTGGGGGCAGCTGTGAGAGGTTGGGACTAAAACAGTAGCCAAGGACTCAGGGGTTCTGGCTGAACACCTTCCGTCCCTTGCAGGCCAAGATATTGCGAACTGGGTCATTGGGGTTCAGACCTATTACTCGACTGGCCTAGGTTGCATGAACAGACCACTGCCCTACACCCCCACATGGTTCTATCATTAGAAGGGACACTCTCAGTGTCTCAAGTGTGATGGGGCATTGAAGAAGATGGCAGCAATCTCATCTCATGAGGCCCAGGGCCAGAGGTCACCTTTTCCGGTCTGTAATGGTCTATACCAGTCTGTCCTTAGACTGGTTTTTCAGGAAACACAGTTGGAGCTTTCATAAGCAGCACCAGTGATGTAGAAGTCAGTTCTCAGGATCTTTCCTGCTGTTGTGGGAGGCAGTGTTAGGGGACCCCAGGGTCAACCCCTGACAAGAACCTTACTGGATCTGGGGGCTCCAGTGAACGCATTGGTGGAATAGGGGAGAGTAACATTTTGGAGGCTTAAGTGGGATAGTAGCATGTGGAGCCTTTGCTTGCCTCTCCCCATAAATGACTTTATAAATGGAGGTCAGTTCACAGCACAGATCCTAGAACTTGATGAGTTTGTGGTCCACGTATCTCAGAGGGTCCCCAGGAAGGAAATGACTATGACAGCTGAACCTGATGGGGGAGAAGTATCGGAACAGAGAATGGAGAGTTGAACATGGCAGAATTGTGCAAACTGTCTCTGGTGCTGGCTGACGAGTTACCTCACCTAAGTTATCCTACATGGCTGAGAAGATATGCACACTCATAGCACAGAGGTCAGAGTCAAGGTTAATGGGCTTTGTCCTTGTCAGGGATGGCCTGACAATCAAAACAGATGGTAGCATGGTGTGTCCCAGCCAACATCAACTTTGCAAATAGTTGAGTGAGCCTCAGGATGCCACCACACAGGGATGGGAGTAGAGCACCTGTGCCAGCATATGTGCAGACTCAACCTTGCCCCGTGGGCCACATCCAGTCAGCATCCATGGGAGCTAGGAGCATCCATGGCTGGCTGTGATCTAGTGTTACACAGGGCCAAGGTACGATTCAGGCTCATCGTGTTCTAACCTTGAGAGGAGGCGGGGAGGTCTCGAGGCTGAGAAATGTTATGAAGAGGAGCTTGTGTTAAGCCTAGGGCTGAGCTCTGTCCACTTGCAGCATGATCATAGTTCCTCTATGCCTTTGATGGCAGATGCCACATGGGGGCAGAGAGAGAGAGAGAGAGAGAGAGAGAGAGAGAGAGAGAGAGAGAGAGAGAGAGAGAGAGAGAGAGAGAGAGAGACACACAGACACACAGACAGACAGACAGACAGGGAAAGAGAGAGACAGAGAGAGAGAGAAAGAGGAGAGACAGAGAAACAGAGACAGAGAGAGAGGCACAGCAACAGAGAGAGACAGAGGCAGAGACAGACGGAGAGATCAGAGCATGAAGCTGTAAAGGTGTGCAGTGAGTGTGGATGCCAGGGCGGTGCCCAGGCCAGGAGTGCGATGACTGGAGGCTTCCCCAAGATAAGCATGCTCTGTTCCATTCACAGTCAGGGGAATATTAAACTCTCAGGATGTGGAGTGTACAAGGGCTGTGCCACTGTGAAAAGGACAGCACACAGAAAGCATGTTGCCCCTCCGGGTCCTGCCCTTGCCTTGGGGGCTCCTGGTCTGTGAGTGTGTTGAAATCTGAGGAGCTCAGGTCAGGTCAGGGTTCACTATTCTTGTGAGACCATAGTCCAACCATTTCCAGGCTTTCATAATGTCATCACCACTTCTGCTTGCATGTGTATAGTGGTAGACTTTGTTCAGGAGCAGATACTAGATGTCAGGTCCGAAGAGGTGAGAGAAGATGGAGAAGTAGTGGCTTCTCTTAGCAAGAGGGGCAGCCCCTGCTGCTGCAAAGTGTGTGGTGTGGTGTGTGTGTGTGTGTGTGTGTGTGTGTGTGTGTGTGTGTGCGTGCGCGCATGCACATATGTGCATATGTATCTGTTTACAGCACAGAAATGTTAAAAAAAAAAACTTGGGTCTCTAGACTATGGAGGCTTACTGAATACAGAAAAGGCTGGCCAGACCTTAGCTTCTCCCCCTCAGTTGCTTTACAGAGACTAGAGAGCCCAAACCCTGCTGCAAAGCATCTCTGTGACTGCTGGAGGTAGAGAGGAATCACACTGGGCAGGAGTGTCCAGGAGCTCTAAGTGTGAGCTCAGGAAGGCCAGTGTGTGACAGGGAGAGGTACAGGTTCAGAAAGCCTGAGCCCTCCAGCAGATGAGCTGCCTTTTATAAACTTGGCCTTCCTGCTAACTCACTTTACTAAAGCTCATAAATCCCCAGGGAAAAGGCCAAGGAGGGAGGCACTGCTGTTGCTACCGAAGAACATGCTAAGTTGTGCTCAATTCACAGCTACAAACCTGACTCACTGAAACTCTGTCCTTCCAGACAGCTGGTTTCCCAACAGGGTCACATCTGGGAAACACTGGAACAAAGAAGTGATCCCATACTGGATACTGTCTATATAGATCAGCAGGTTCCGTGGAAAAAGCAGGGTTAGCTGTACATTTACAGTGCCATCTGTACATCTTCTCTGGGTCACCCTCTCCGGGGAGATGGCTCAGTTGGCAAAGAGCCTACTGCATAAGCAAGAGGACTAGAGTTTCAATCCCCCCAGAATTTATGTAAAAAAATTAGGCATAGTGATGTGTGCCTATAACCCCAACAGTTTAGAGGTTGAAAAGACTCCTTGAAACTCAATGATAAGACAGCTATGTGGATGACCCTCAGGTTCGGTGAGAGACCTATCTCAAAGCATAAAAGTAGAGAGTGATGGAGAAAAGAGATACAACAGATCTATTTCTGACCTCTACACATCTACATATGAACACAGCTCCATGAGCAAATACTTTACATACACACATGCACACACACACACACACACACACACACACACACACACACACACACACTCCAGAGAAAAGGAACTGACTGGATAGACTTCTTATGATTGAGTTAGTTATGAATATATTCTGGATGCAATTCCTTTACCAGATGCGCTATATGTGAACATTTCCTTGTATTCTGTGACTTGTTTTTCTCTCCTGTTATATGCCTTTAAATTAATGTTTTGTTATTTTATGTTTATGATTGTTTTGCTACATGTATGTGCACCACATGTGTGTCTGGTGCCCACAAAAGCCGGAAGAGGGAGGGCATTGGATCCCATTGTCCTGGAGTTAATAAATTATTGGGAGCCTGGGTCCTCTGGGAGAGCAGCCAGTGCTGCTAGTTGGTGAGCCATCTCTTTAGTGTCTCTTATGTGTCTTTAGATAGTCCTAATTTTATTTTGTTCCATCCACCAACTTCTTCAGGATTAGAAATTTGAGGTCTCATTCAAGAACTGTTTGCTAACTTAAAAGGTTATATTTTTCTCCTGTATTCTTTTGAAAGTTTTGTTGTTGTTTTGTTTATTTGGTTTGGTTTTTTGAGACAGGGTTTTTCTGTGTAACCCTGGAAGAACTGGAACTTACTTTGTAGACCAGGCTGGCCTCAAACTCACAGAGATCCACCTGCCTCTGTGCCACCATGCCTGGCTAAAGTATTATAGTTTCTAATTTAAGTCTATAATCCAATTTTACTTTTTAATTTTATTTTGTATTTATTTACTTTTTTATTTTACTTATTTATTTCTACATTTAATTAATTTAGTGTGTGTGCATGTATGAGCATGTATGGGGTTGATCTCTGGTCCTTGGTCTTGGCAATAGACACCTTTACCTGCTGAGCCATCTTTCCTGCCCTTGGTTTTGTATAACATGTAAAGTAGATTGGGTCCCATATTTTTTCTTGTGAGCGTATATATGGTCTAATTGTTCCAGACAGATCTCCTAAGAAGATTATCCTTTCCCACTGCATTACCTTTGCCCTTTTGTCATAGATTAATCGAGCGTCTCTGTGCTAGCCTGATTCTGGATTGATCTGTGTCTTTCACAGCATTGACGGTCATTTTAATCCTTATGGCTTTGTGGTAAGTCAGACAGAGTCTGGCAACACATGTCTGCCCACTTTGTTTTCTTGTTCAAAACCATTTTGTCTTACCATAATACATCTTTTTGTACAGCACCTGCATGCCTGTAAAATCTGTAAGTCTACAGGAAGCAGTGCTGGGAATTTATCTGGGGACGTGTTAAATTTATAGGTCACTTTAGGGAGAGTTGGCATCCTAACTAAATTTGGTGTTCCAAGTCATGGGCTGTGGTATACTTTCCAATTTATTTAGGTCTTCTTTGATTTCTTTCACAAGAATTTTATAGTTCTTGGCATATAGATCTTTTATTTATTTTGCTAGATTTATGCTGACCTATTTCATTTTCCTGAGCTATAGTACCTTCTCTCAGGCCTCTCCACCGAGTCTCTGGCCAGAAAGCCAGCTTTTCCATCTCCTTGTGATATTAAATATGCTCCAAGTTGGGTGTGCCTCAGAGAGTGTGGGGACGGTGGCCTATGCCACACAGTGAGATTGGCATTTCTGTGGTGGCAGAGGGATGGATGGCATCCCTGCCCATCTGGCCTCAGTCTTGGTTGCCTGAACTTGCTGTGTAGCTGGGGATTTGGGCTGCCATAAGACTAACTCAGGAGATAGGGAAATAAGGTAGGACACTCTCTGACATGTGGCCTGCTACATGTTTTATCTCTGACATCACTTCCGTGGTTCCTATGTTCACCGGGCTTTGGGCTGTTGCTCTGTTAGCTGTGCTGTGGGTTCAGCTGTGGTCAGTGGGAAAAATGGTGTTGTTGGCTCCCCCAACAGGAAGTGGAAGCTTTTCATACTTCATTATGGTAAAGAACTGTCACATTTACCACTGAATTGGATGCTAACTTTCATCCTTCATGTCTTATTGTTTTACTGCTGTGAACAGACAGTATGACCAAGGTGACTTTTATAAAAAAAATGATATTTAATTGGGTCTTGCTTAGCGGTTCAGTGGTTCAGTTCATTATCATCAAGGTGGGAACATGGCAGTGTCCAGGCAGGCACAGTTCAGGAGGAGCTGAGAGTTCTACATCTTCATCTGAAGGTCCCTGGAAGAAGACTGGCTTCCAGGCAGTTAGCAGGAGGGTATTAAAGGCCACACCCACGATGACACACCCACTCCAACAAGACTGCACCTCCAAATAGTACCACTTCCTGTGCCCACCAAATGCAAACACCATACTTCCTTTGTGCATTTTTGAGTCAGAATCTTGTTATGTAGCCCAGGCTACCCTCAAACTTGTGATCCACCTACCTCTGTCCTCCAGGAACAGAAGATATGAACCACCAAACCCAATTTGACTGAATTTCTTTTACAAGGAAGATTTTACAAGCTTGATTTCAACCAAGCATTATATAGGCAAAGTACATATGCCTTTGTCCACTGTCGTCACTCATGTCTCTTTGCCTCTAGTTTCCTCTGCACTTGCAGCCAGAAGCAGTAGGCTTCTCCTGCAGCATCCATAGCCCAGCTCCACTTGGGCTCAGTGGGTTCCTGGTCCAGGATGCTCCTGCATTAGAGATGCATGGTTGTGAGACAGGCTGTCTTTGTGATGCTCTTCATCCCAAGCCTGTTGTTCCCAGCCTCGACTTGTCTGTCGCCATGGTTTCAGCACACCTTGCCCTTGAACTTCTCTCTCCTTGTTGTGTTTCTTTTCTAAAAATGTGAATTGAAAGGCTAGGGGTGTTGTGCTAATGCCTTTTTCTGAACTGAGGTATGGACCTCAAGAGATGCAGGTGTTGGCCTTGTGAATGGCGGAGGACAATTCCTCAACTTCTAACAGGAGCAGAATCTGCCTGTGAAGAAAAGAATTCAGAACCAAGGCCCCAAGAGACTCAATTACCAAGTGATATTTCCCATTCTCTTTCAGCATCATCATCAATGCCTGGGAACACACAGCTTTCATTAAGAGATTCTGAACATTGGATGGGGCTGCCTTGGGAGTCCCCCAGAGTGGTGGGAAGGGCTAGAAAAGGGGCTCTCTAGAGATTAGCTGATGATGGGCAGGGCCTACAGACTGTCCAGCTGATGCTGCCCAGCTTCCAAGTCTTGTAGAAGGCCTCATGTAGTAGCTGAAGTGAGATGTGTCTGTGCCCTCCAGTCCTGTGACAATATTATTGCTTTCTTCTCTTCCCTCAGCCTTGGAGGATGTGGCTTAGAACTAGCATCAGGGTCCATGAGGATCCTTGGGGCCTTCACGTTGTATAAGTTAATTGTGCATTCTGGATCTAGGCTGGGGGAGCTCTGGAGCCATCAGTCAAGCTCCCACAATGCAGTGAACATTTAGCAGGTACCTACACTCCCACCATCTGAAATCCATCCTTGACTGCCTACTGGGGTCAATTACCTTCCATTGGGTAATTTCGGACCACCTACTGAGGACCAGATTGGTGCTAAGACACTGAAGACTTATCTTTGATCTGGGGAATATTTCATTCTCTGAGAGAATGCCACAGATATCCTAAGCATTTGGTCCTAGTTCTAAAAGCCAGTATCAGAACCATTTGTAGTGGGGTGGTTTGAATAAGAATGGCCTCCACAGGTTCATACATTTGTGTAAATGTTACTTTTATTTCCTCAGATGAAGTGATGAAATAAGAGCCATACCCAAGCTATGCTTCTCTGTTCTAACTATCTCTAGGCCTAAGCCTGGAAGCTTCTAACTTCCATATAACCCAATTTTCCAAGCTCATTGATTCAATCTGGCTTCTCTTGGCTTCTGTCTGAATTGCTCTGCCTGACCTCATACTAAGTTTGGCAAAATGTTCTAATCTTCTGGCTCCATCTCATTCTATGGCCCCTTCTGTCTTCACAGGTGTGTAGCTTGTCCTCTCTATAACCCGTCTCTGTAAAACTGCCATATACACACACCACGTACCACATCCTAACACCCCTGACTCTTAAGTAGCCCCCTTTCCTATGCTGTTTTGTGCTGTGTGAGTTGTGCATATCTTATCTGTGTCTCATTCTGTCAAATCTTTCCCTGATTTATTACTTTGTCTGCCCCTCAATTAGATGTCACTTTCAACCATGGCTGCTTCCTTCTACAAACCAATCTTACCTTCATTGTTAGGGATTAAATGTATGCACTAAGGGCATGTCTATATTCCAGGCAGATCATACTATAATCCAGGATATGTCTGCATTCCAGCCAGATCATATATTTGGATGTGATCTCTTGCCACAGCAGCCATATTGCTGCATTAAAATTCCTCTACACATTTGAATGACTATTTGAGAAATATTAGGAAGTATGGCCTTATTGGAGGAAGTATGTCACCGGGAGTGATTTCAAAAGCCCACACCTAGACTTGTCTGTCTGTCTGTCTGTTTGTCTGTCTGTCTCAGTCTCTCCCTTCCTGCCTACAGATCAGGATGTTACTCTTTTCTACTGCTGCAGTGCTATGAATGAATGCCACCATGCTCCTGCCAGGATGCCAGGATGCCTCCACCATGATGGTAATGGACTAATCTCTGAAACTGTAAGCAAGCCCCAACTAAATGCTTCCCTTCATAAGAGTTGCTTTGGTCATGGTGTCTCTTCACAACAACAGAACACTGGCTATGATATGTGGGGAGTACAAATACAGATTCTGTCCTATCTCCCCTTATTATAACACAGGAGGGCTCAAATGAAGCCAGAGCTCTGGCATCCTTTCCTGGATGACCATCCACTCTGGGCATGACTTGTTGCCAGTCTAAAGGACATCTCTAATCTTTGACCTCCTTTTCTTGCCTATCCCTCATGGTCAGAATGGGAAGGAAGCTGGTCCCCAGCCCTGGCCTGAACTCTCAATTGCTTCCAGTTTCTTACCTTTGGTAAGCACTAGGGCTGCCCTGAGCTATCCTTGGAGGAATGGTGACCCTGCTGTGCTTCATTGCTGGATGGAAGGAGGCTGGGCAGCAAGTGTCTCAGAGTGGCTGCCATGGGTGGAAACGTCTCAGAAGTTCTGTGTTATGATAGAGATGTTCTAGAAGTCTGCCCTGTAATTACTGGGGGCAGTTTGAATCCTACTCTTCACTCTCTGGTGAGACTGGTGCTGACCTTTGGCCTGGTCTGTGGGCTCAGGAGGAGAATCAAAGTTTAAGAAAAACCAGCTCTTGCTCCAGTCCTTAACTAGAAGGAACACCAGGCAGAAGCACGGCTGGATCACCAGAGTTACCCTTTCCCATCTTTGCTTTCTTTGTCGGAGAACATGCTTTTTCTTCTTGTTTGCTGTTTAAAAGTGTCTCGTAGCACTAGTCCCTCCTAGATATGCCATTGTCTGTGTCTCTGAAAATGACAATGTCTTTCCAGGGAGTCTGAATGCTATTGCTCTCCATAACTAAATTAACGGTAAGTTAACAGTAAGTCCATACTTAGATCACTCTGCCGAGCAGATCCATAGATCTTTCCACTGAGTCAGGATCCAGCTAGAGCTGTTGTATTTTATTTGGTATTAATGTCTTTGCTCTCATTCCTCATCCTGTTGGTGACTTGGACTTTCTGCACTCTGCTGGTTCATGGATATTTGCTTTCACCTTGGGTTTGTTGACGGTGAACTGGACTGATTGTGGCTTGATTTTCAGGGGGGAGCATCCCAGATGGAGATTGCTCTCCCACTGCCTACTCCACCCTACCTCCCAGTACCCTAGTGGGGTTGGCTTCCCTCACCCCTCACTTTTTTTACCCTTCTCTCCCCATCCCTTCTTCTCAGAAGTCTAGTCCATCTTTGTCCAAGGGTGACACTGGGTGTCTGGGGGTCAGCCTGTTAGCAGGTGCCTTGTGGACTTTGGTGTCATTTTCCTGGGCTCCTGCTGGGGAGTCCCCTCTTGGGAAGCTGTATATGCAGAAGGTCTGTACATCCCTGCAGACTGAGGAGCCACCTAGGGCTCTGTACAGAGGGAGCCTGCTTGCCACTGAGAGGTGACGGCTGCAGACGAAGAGAGCAGGGACTCCGGCCAGCTCTCTGCTGCAGGAATCATCCCCTCTGTTGTCCTCTGAGGCAGTGGCCTCTAGATTTGCTCTGTGTTCCCAGTAATTGATTGAACTGGGTCTTGAAGGGATGTGTCTCAGGGCTGTGGGTATAACGAATTAAGTTTGTAGGAGGGAATAAGAAATGAAAGTTTGGGTTCACCTCTATAGCAAGAACAGACTTTACTTTTCCTGACAGAGGCTCCCAGTGGTTTGGCTACATTGTGACTGGATGCAAGTCCCACAGGGCTCTGCAGTGTGAGAGAGTGCAAAATGTACAGTCTATGTGTGTGTGTGTGTGTGTGTGTGTGTGTGTGTGTGTGTGTGTTTCCAGGAACATTGGGTCTTGGTTTTAAGGGGGGGTTGGGCTGGGGATCTTTCTTTAGTAGGGGCTTGCGGTATATCTGCTCTATCTGCAGACCTCTCGGTACTTGCACATGGCTTTGCACTGCATTCTCCCACACAACACACACTCTCTCTGCCTTAGTGTGTGCCTGCAGGAGCACGGGCACCCAGGATCCAAGCCTCATTTGTAGAGCAGCCTAGCAACATGGCTTTGAATCACGAATCTCAGCTGGCTCAGTTTCTTTCTCCATTATAGACTCTTCGTTGTCTGTCTTTCTTTTCCCTTTCTTATTTCTCTGGCTTCTCATTATTTTTCTGCCATGACTTGAAGAAAATATAAGAGGCTTTGGGACTAGCTGCTGTTGTCTCAGAGTAAGACATATCTTTGGACAGTACGCCCACAGCTTCTCCCTACCCAGGAGAAACAGCTCCTCTGATGAGGAAGCTCACTGAGCCTGGCTGCTGTAGTTGTGGGAAAATGCCAACTATACCCATTAATAAAGGCCCTACTGTGCTCTCCATTTCATGGAAGGGATAACTGAGGCACAGAGCGACCACAGAGTCTGGATTCTAGTTAGATTGCAGACTACCTACACTATTTGTCTCAAGAATGTTGTGTTCTTCATGGAAGAACACAGCCCAGCCTGGGTAGCCAGTGAGCTGCCCAGGATGGGGGCAGCCCAGGTGGCTGGGGCATCTCATTTTCCTATGCAGCAACCTCATCTTAGTTGACAGCCAAAGCAATAGTAATACTTTTGGGGCTGCTCAAAGGAACACTTCTAGTAGCTGGTAGCCCATATAACTTTGGAGGACCAAGTTCCCACCTACTCCTACAGGAGGGTAAAGTTAAGGTCCACTCTCATCCACACAGTCTGGTCCCTACCCTGACACTGGTGCTAAGAGTTTCCTGGGCTAGGGACTGTAGAGGAGAGCGTTGAGCTGAAGGAGCCCATGCAACATCCAGTTTTTGAGGGGAAGGGTGGCATGCTATTCTTTCCACCAGTGCTGCACTGGAGAAGTCTGCTTTTGTGGCTATGGCATCTGGTTGCTTCTGTGGTCACGCATGTTCCTCCTAGAGGGATATCTGATGGGTCTGACAGTGTAGTTTTAAAGCTGGTAGTTTTCTATGGTGTAAAGTCTAAGGTGTCAAGACTCCTCACTACTCACTCATCAACTCTGGGGAGGAGGGAGGTGAGGGGGATGAGGGAGAAGAAGGAAGAAGTGGGGAAGGTCAAATTGCTTATAAAAGAAAGTAGCAGTTACTATGAGTTTTGCTGCTAATACTGACCAGTGAGGCAAAGACCATGGGAGAAGTGCAGAGGCCCACATGGGACCAGGACAGCATCTCCCGTGGAGTTCCATGTCATCTTCTTCAGCGGTATAATAATCATTGTCAACACACAGTGCTGGTGATTCCCACAGCAGGAGAGGAACGTGAGAGCAGCTTCTCTCCCCGTGTGAGTGCTGCCTTCTAGGCCATCACCCACCCTAAGCAGCATGGGTAGTGCTGGGCTGCACAAGCTTGCTATTTTTCTTCTTTTTGATTATTATTTTATGTGTGAGTGTTTTGCCTGAATATATTGTGTACCACATGTGTCCTTGGTGCCACTGGAGGCCAGAAGAGTGTTTTGCATCCCTTGGGACTGGAGTTGCAACTGTGTGAGCTGCCATGTGGTGCTGGGAATTGGAACCAGATCATTTGTCAGAGTAATCAGTTCTCTAAAACCAGCTAAGCCATCTCTCTAGTTCCCTGTTTTTCTTAATGATTTTTATCTGAACGAGGGGCTGGCAGAAAAAGTCATAATTTGGGTTTTCTTTTGGTCAGATGTTTCCTTCATATCAGTAATAGGAGCTTGTTAATTTGAGGAAAAGAGCCAACTGCTTTTTTTCCTCCTCCTCCTCCTTCTCTTCCTCTTCTTCCTCCTCCTCATCCTCCTCGTCCTCCTCATCCTCCTCGTCCTCCTTTTTTGCCAATGATGAATATTAGACTTGTGGTATCTACCCCAGCAAGTATAAAGGCTGCTAAATGCTCGGTGACCTTCCTGGCTAAATTAGTGGTGAGTTGACAAACATTAAGCCAAACCAAGCAAGTTCAAAACAGACATGGTATGTCAACACAAAACCACAGTCCTCACCTCAAATGGTGAATACAAGTGCAGGACAGACGGGGGTCAGGGGGAAATAATCCACTAGTACTGTGTTGAAGTCTACCATGAAATTCAGTAAGTTAGCCTGTAGGGAGGTGTAGTGTGTGTCAGAGAGCATCCACAGCTGTCTGAGGGCTCTGTAACATCCATCCTTCCCTAAGCTTGTGTGTGCATGAGGCTGCTATGTTTAAAACATGGGGGATGCTGTGGCAGGGACTCAAGGCAGAATAAGGAGGCTGCTTACTGTCTAGTTCCTTGGCACATGTTTAGTGTACCAAAAATATATTTTTATTTTTTATGTACATTGGTGTTTTGTCTGCATGTATGTCTGTATGAGGGTGTTGGATCCCCTGGAACTGGAGTTACAGACAGTTGTAAGCTGTCATGTGGGTGCTGGAAACTGAACCCAGGTCCTCTGGAAAAGCAGCTAGTGCTCTTAACTGCTGAGATATCTCTTCATCTCCCTCAGCTTCATTTTTTATACATTCCAGGTCCACTGCCCAGGATGGTGCTGTCTACAGTGGACTGGAAATTCCTGCACCAATCAGCAATCAAGAAAATGCCCTTAGATATACACATAGGCCAATCTGATGGAAGTAATTCTTCAGCTGAGATTCTCTCTTCTGAGATATGTCTAGGTCTGTGTCAAGTGTACAAAACTTAACAGAGGGGAAGGATGAGAGGCTCAGAGGGTAAAGCGCTTGCCTCATGACCCAAGTTCAATCTCCAGAACCCATAGAAAGGTGGGAGAAGGCATTCAACACTTGTTCATGTGCTCTCTTCAACCAGACACACTACTACTACTACTACTACTACTACTACTACTAATTAAGTGCAGCTTGAATAGCATGCCATGAAAGATTAGACATTAAAGAGGTCCACCATCTCCTTTTTTTCTTATAAATACCTACTTATTTAATATGAATACACTGTAACTGTCTTCAGACACACCAGAAGAGGGCATCAGACCCCATTACAGATAGGTGTGAGCCACCATGTGATTGCTGGGAATTGAACTCAGGATCACTGGAGGAACACTCAGTGCTCTTAACCACTGAGCTATCTTTCCAGCCCCAGTCTACCATCTCTTAAGGTCCATGCCTCAGTTCAGATGAACCCATTAGCACAATACCCCTAGCTTTTCAATTCACATTGTTAGAACGGAAACATGACAGGGAGAAAGAAGTTCAAAGTCAGGGTGTGATGAAACCATGGTGACAGACAAGTCGGAGGCTGGGAAGACAACAACAGGCTTGGGCTGCAGAGCATCACAAAGGCAGCCTGTCTCACAGCCATGCATCTCTAGTGCAGGAGCATCCTGGACCAGTAACCTGCTGAGCCCAAATGGAGCTGGGCTATGGATGCTGCAGGAGAAGCCAGTTCAGAGGAAGTTGGAGGCAAAGGGGTACAGTCAATGATACTTAATTTAACTTGACTATAGTACTTGGTAGAAATCAGTTGATACAAGGAATTCAGTGACTCTGGCTGTGGTGGTTCAGGCCTTTAGTTCCAATTGACGAGAATTGAATATATCTATTTGCAAGCAAGATGTTCACAATATTTTTTCAACTTGGAAAACTGTTTGTCACAAAAATGTTACCCTAAAATGGCTTATTTTTGTAATTTAGATGGATCAACAAATCAACAAATAAATAGTTGAAATGTTCTAGCTTTAATTTATAATCCAACATGTATTGATGAATCTAAGCCACATGAGCCAAAGCACACTAGGGACCCCAATCACTTTAAAAATAATTTATTTTCCATTATGCATATATGAGTATTTATTTATTAGGCAATATTCTATGTAATAATAGGTACATGTGTGTTTTATGTACATGTGTATAGGCCAGAGATCAGTCTTGAGTGTTATTCCTCTGGAGGTGCTAGGATTTCAAGCACATGCCATCCCATCTGGATATTTTACATGGGTTATGGGGATTTGAACTCAGATCCTCAGGCTTGTGCAGCAGATGCTCTGCTCGCTGAGGCATCTCTCCAGCCTGATTTCATACCGTTAAACAATTTTTAAAACTTAATCTATCAGCAAGGTGGTGGTGGTGCATTCCTTTAATCTCAGAACTCGAAGGTAGGGGCAGGTGGATCTCTGTGAGTTTGGGACCAGCCTGGTCTACAGATAGTTCCAGAATAGCCAAGGCTACACAGAGGAAACCCAGCCTCAAAAAACAAATAAACAAAACCAAAACTATTAGTGAATCTATTAATCAAGTTAATTATTTTGCTGCATGTATGTATGAGTGCAAGCACCTGCATGCCATGGTGCATAGACAGAGGGAAGAGGACAGAGTTCAAGAGTCAGTCCTCACTTCCCACCTCGTTGAAGCCTGGTTTCTCTTGTTTCTGCCACTGTGCAGTATATTCCAGGCTTGCTGCCCTGTGAGCTTCCATCTGGTCTTCCTGTCTCTACCTGCTATCTCAAAGTAGAAGTGCTAGCATTACAGATGTAGGCTACTAACCATATCCAGCTTTTTACCTAGGTTTGGTGCCTGAACCGAATTAATAATCTTCTGTGTCATCTTATTTACTAAACCATTTCTCTGCCCACCAAATTAATGTCTTCACCACCACCACCATCATATATCATCAACATCACCACCACCACCATCACCATCATCATCACCACCACCACCATCACCATCATCATCATCATCACCTCCATCACCACCACCACCACCACCACCACCACCACCATCATCATCATCATCACCACCACCACCATCACCATCATCATCATCATCATCATCATCACCTCCATCACCACCACCACCACCACCACCACCACCACCACCACCATCATCATCATCATCATCATCATCATCATCATCATCATCATCATCATCATCATCATTTTGAGACAAGGTCTCTTTATGTGACCTTGCTGTCCTGGAACTCACTATGTAAACCAGGCTGGCTTTAAATTCATAGCAATCAGCCAGCCTCTGCCTCTGGAGTTTTGAGATTAAAGGTTCATGTTACCATGTCAAGACTATTTTGATCATTGAAAAAGTTATCTCGGTTGAGGTCTAATGGTACATGGCAATAGTTCCCTTCTTCCAACTCATTATGTATTGAGCTTTAGTGAATGCCTAGCTCTGTAACGAATGCCTCGCTCTGTGGACCTTCCGTCTGCCATGTCATCTCTGTCATCTCTGTCACCTCACCAGGTTTTCTCTGCTTATGGTTCCTGACTCTTGGTGAGCATCGTCTTTATTTTGCTTTTCTTACAGCCTAACAGAACCTGCTGCTTCGTGTCTGCGTTCCTTCGCATCTGACTCTTTCATCTGCACACCTGGGAGATTTATTTGGGCTGCCACTTTGCCTGCAGCTCCTTGCTTTTCATCCTAACCAGTTCTCCCACTCTGGAATCCACAGCTGCTATTGATTAGGGCCTGAGAGGTGTCTTGATGATGCCAGAGTGTTGGCCCTTACACATAAAACTGCAGTGACCTTTTGCACACAAAGGCTCTGCATGTACATATGTTTGACACTCTGTTTGGTAGATCAGTTAGAACCAAATTGCTGAGTCATACACTAGATGGTGAGATATAAATATTGCTGGGTAAGATAGTGGAGATTGGTAAGAAATTTCTGAATGACAAGGTGGTACGAATTTGCAATCCCCCAGAGGGAGAAACAGGAGGATTGCTGTAAGTTCAAGGCTAATGGCTTCCAGCCCAAGAAATGTCAAACGGAATTCCACAAAATTGAAAAGCTTCTGAACAGCAAAGGAAACAACCAACAGAGCAAAGAAACACTGTAGATACTGGGGAAAAGGCTTTTCTGGTACAAAATATACCAAGGACCCAGAAAGTTAATGATCAAAGAATATGAAATCTAATCAACAAATGAACAAATGATCTAAACAGACACTAACCAAAGGAAGAAATACAGATGAGACAGCAAAGATGGCTCAGAGACAGCCCAAGAAACACTTGGTGTGCAGACATAGACCTGAATTAATTCAAATGCCCAGAACCCACATATAACTGGATGAAGTCGTGCATACATCTCTAGTACCAATGATCCTTTGTGGAGGTGGGAGGCAGAGAGGATTTTGGGAGTTCTCGGGCTAGTTAGCCTGACATACGCAGCAAAGGGAGAGAGAGAGAGAGAGAGAGAGAGAGAGAGAGAGAGAGAGAGAGAGAGAGAGAGA
>JADRCD010183761.1:0-27390 GCA_019843815.1 Montemys delectorum
AAAAAAAAGGCATTACTAAACTTAAGATTTAACTTTTTCCAAGATGAAAAACCCAGACTGAAAATTTCTAACAGAATATGGATGGATAAAAATAAGCAGACTTGTGAGTGACAACAGGAAGGTCAGAAGTTGGAGACCATTTTGGACTATCTAGCAAAATCCTGCCAGACACACAGACATACAGAAACACAGACAGACACACACAGACACATACACACATGGGGTGGGGTAGGAGAAAGGGGAAGGAGAGAGAAAGAGAGAGAGAGAGAGAGAGAGAGAGAGAGAGAGAGAGAGAGAGAGAGAACAGATAACAAAGAGACATATTGTGGTTATAGAAAATCCCTTGAAGGATATCTAGGCAAAATAACAGAAATCTCAGGAAAAGACAAAAGTGCTTTTGATGACCTATAGTTAGTTACGTGTGTCCATTGTTGAAGTTGATCCAAAGGCTAAGGAACCTGTATTAAAACATTAGTTAGAACTGAGTCAGGGACGCCTTACTCTTTAAGGGTTTGTCATATTAAATCAACTCACTGACCCCAATAGATAATGACAGTTCTGACAAAACTTGGAAATCACAGACCTTGGTATTGAAGGCCTGGAAGAGGCAGAAATCAACTAGATTTACAATAGTCTTTTCATCTCTTATCACCTCAACTTTATAGTTAATCCCTGTCAGCCAGGAAGCAGAGTAAGAAATGGACATCAAGAAGGAATCTAAATTCTCCTCAAAATTCCCAAAACCAACACTTGCCTTTGGTGGAGGCAGAATTTGAGAGAAGCTGCTGAATCATTTAATAGTCTCCATAAACCTATTATGAACCAAAGTATCATGTAATATGAAATGGAAGGGTGGGAGTCACTGACAGCCAGGGGTGAATCCAGTTCCTTACAATAAAATAGCACTGAGAAGCACAAATGGTCACCGGGGTTGAGAAAGCCCTGACAGCTCTAATGGGCTAGAATGACATTAATGTGCTTCCAGAAGAAGCCAGCTCAAGTGTTTAGATGTCATAACCATTAGTAACGTAGGCTGAATGACATGATCATATCTACAATGGTGTATTACACTAACTCTTTTTCTCCAGGGGCTTCCATATGCTAGCAAGAAAAACAAATGAGCAAATTCCATTTAGATTTAATATCTCTACGAATAAAATTTCACAATATGCTTTCTCATCAACAGTTTGATAAACACAGATTTAAGATATTCTCCAAAATTAGTTACTTAAGAAGCAACCCCTAACCTGTAGGAAAAATCAGAGGAATAAAATGTAAAATAAATTTCCATCTGAATTTTTAAAAAAGATATTTGCTCAACTCCCTCTTTATCTTCACGGTCTGCCAGGCATGACTTATGGTCACCTTTTCATGGTGTGCTACATACCATAGAGAAGTTAGTTGGTTCTCATTGGTTTATGTAAAAACAAGAATCCTATTTGTTATCAACCTAGAATTTGTATCTTCCATAAAAATGAATGGTTTAAGGGGTGAGAAATATGGCTGAGAGTTAAGAGCACTTACTGCTCTTGTAGAAGACCTGAATTTGGTTTCTAGTACCCTTGCTGGGTGGCCAGCCACGGGGGAATCTGACATCTCTAGCATCCATAGGCACTTATACTGTGCACGTGCGTACACATACACACTTAAAAATAAATCTTAAAAATATGACTAGAAGTTGCTGTTTTTGAAATCATAATAAATCAAGTTTTAGAACACTCATCACCTTTGTTTTTATGTTTTTATTTTTTTATTATTTTTTTATTTTTCATTATGTTTTTATTTTAACAATTAAAGAAAGTTAGAAAATCTGGAGAATATTCTCCTTTATGTATTAGGTGGGGCTAGTAGCCAGTCAGGAGACAAGTCCTGTGAACCCTGTGCCAAATAGCTACGTGAGCAAATAGTGAGATAAACAAGCCATTCCTGGAGACAGAGGTGGAGCTGGGATTTCAATGAATCAGGTCATCCCACAGAGTGGGTGTCTCCTTCCCAAGTTGCTCCCCGGGGCACAATTTAAACCCCTATAAAAGACCAGGCTCCCAGTTACCTAGCACACTTGCCAGCAGTGTCAGAGAGCACTTGACTTCTTCCTCTGGTGAAGTGGGTAAGTTCCATTCTATGGGATGGCATTCTATGATTCTTCGCTTTCTAGCCATGGTACATGTTGGGAGACTAGAGGTAGGTCCTACCTTCCAGAAGGGACCTCTGCCATCCAATGTTGGCTAAATCTCACTTCATCTGCCTCTTTCTTGGTTTCTTCTGTTTTGGAAAGGTCTTGTTTAGCCCTGTCTGGCCTAGACCTTTCTATGTAGACCAAGCTGGTCTCAAACTCACAGGAACCTACCTGCCTCTGCCTCTGGGAAGCTAAGATTAAAGGAATGATCCAGCATGCTTGGCTTACTCCATCTCCTTGTGGTTGGAGCCATTAGTTGAACGAAAAGCAGCAATTCTCCCAAGGCTCTGAACTCAACACTTACCCTTACACACATCAAGAAATATCATGTATGCCTTTTAATGAGGTTCATTTTTCTGAAAAACTATGATCTCAAAAGTGTACAAACCCTTTTGATCTCTTTTTAATGCATCTTTATACAGCTCACATCTGTATTGGTGAATGAGGTATTGAAGTTGACATGATATAAAGAACTCACCTAAGTGTGGCACTTTGCAGGCAGCCAGCAAAGCCATCCAAATATTCTTTCAACACCAGTCTGTTGTTGTCGTCGTTGCTGTGTATTTTTCTTTCCTCTGGCATTATGGGAATTGAAAATATTATCTTGAACATACTAGCAGTCATTCTACCACTGAACTACATTCCCAGAGTGCCTCCCCTTTTTATAATCCAACATTCAAATTATTTACTTGAGTTTAACAAAGCCAGCCCTAAGAACAATAACATCCAAAGTTCTCCAGGTGCGTTTGGCTGACTGACTCTGATTATCCACACAGAAAAGGTCTCTCAAATAATTTTCAATAATAGAAGATGGGATAGCCATACTATATCTGAGTTAAGGTAGATAGCATGCATTGTTTTTCTGCCTTGTTCTATCTAGATGTTACAATGTTTTATTTGGATGACATGAATTAGTGTCTTATAGGCTATACATTTAAGAAATAATTCACATTTCCTTTCTGCTGTTCTGTTTGTTGGAATGTTTTTGGAGACACAATTAGCATATATGGTTACATAGTTATTTCTAAAGATGTTCAAGTCTCTCTTCACATCTTTGCTTTTACCTATCCTCTTTGCTCAACTTTAAGAGTTGCTATGAATAGCAATATGTAGAATTTAAATTCTTGCCCCTCATCTCTCCACTCTCTGCTCTGAAATATGCTGAAACAAAAACAGGGGGAGGGAGGTTATGGATAGTCTATACTGATGGACAATGAAAAGTTGACTGTAATATAGTATGAAGATGATTTCTTGGCTTAGAATTTTTCAATACTTTTTTTCCTCTTCCTGAATACAGTATTCAAAGGTAAAATGATCTGAAAATGCAAGTGACATGAGGAACACATCCAAAGATCTGTTTAAATCAGTGTGAATGAAGTTTTCCCAAAGTCAGAAGTAGAGATTTGATTTTGAATCCTGTTTTATTGTTCTAGGTTTACTTGATTTTTAAGAAAAAAAAATGTCTCCACTTATAAGAAGCATTGTTGATATCACTGAAGTTTTCAATCAATATGCATCACAAAGTTGTGATGGAGCATCACTTAGCAAGAAAGACCTGAAAAACCTCCTTGAGAGAGAACTTGGAGATGTCCTTCAGGTAAGATCTCACACACAAAAAAGAAATCTATAGGTGTGGGAGCCATCAATTTTCCTCCCAAGAAAGACCAGAGCAATGAATATTGATTAATATTGTTTTAAAACATGACAGGGCTACATTCATTTTTGAACCTGAATTACTTAAATCTGTATTGTAATCTGAGTATTAAAGAAGTGAGTAGCATATATTTAAATGGTCTTGATGGCATTGTTAATAGGAACGAAGTGTAAGTTAATAGGGCATTACCACTAATGATGTCTAATTAAGTTAGTTGGACCTGAAGAGACTGTCCCTACCTTCCAACTTTCAGCAACAGAAATCTGCCTGTTCCTCAGTTAAAATGGCATTGCTATAAATCTCTCACTTCTTCTACAAACATGGACTAAAAATTAAATCAGGAGCACTGACTACTTCAAGCAGAAATGTCTATTGGAAATCTTCATAAAATTTCATTTTATTGATCACAAGGATGAAACCATTCTTATTCACTCATCTAGAGAGAATTTGTTGTTTTGATCAGCACACAATTACAAAAATTCCCAACAAGGGTATGTTTTGAAATGAGTTGTTCCCATATCTGGAAAAACAAGACAATATATTTTATTTTTAAAGATTTATTTATTTATTTTATGTGAGTACACCATCGCTCCCTTCAGATACACCAGAAGAGGGCATCAGATCCCATTACAGATGGTTGTGAGCCACCATGTGGTTGCTGGGAATTGAACTCAGGACCTCTGGAAGAGCAGTCAATGCTCTTAACGGCTGAACCATCTCTCCAGCCCCGCTCTGTATTTTCTAATCGCTCCAAATATCCCCCGCCCTCCCCCCCAAAAAACTGTGAGAGCAAAATTGAATACTTGTAATAATTAATTATAAAGCTTTTTTGTTTGTTTGTTTTAATCTTTTCATAGAGACCACATGACCCTGAGACAGTAGACCTGACCCTAGAACTTCTGGATCGCGACTGCAACGGGCGTGTTGATTTCCACGAATTCCTCCTGTTCCTTTTCAAGATTGCTCAAGCTTGCTATTATGCTCTCGATCAGGCGGCAGAGCTAGGTGAGAAGAGAGCCCCGCTCAGGGAAAAGAGGAACCTGTCACAAGATCGCAGGCAAGAAGACCAAAGGAGATTCGAGCCCCGGGACAGACAACTGGACGAAGAGCCTGGGCGCCGAAGCTGGCAGAAGAGACGTGAGCAGGAGGAGCGCGCTGAGGAGCAGAGGCTGGAGCAGCGCGATAGGCAGCAGCGCGAGGAAGAGCAGAGACTGCAAAGGCGAGAACTGCAAGAACTAGAAGAGCGCCTTGCAGAGAAGGAGCCCCTAAGCTGGAGTAAGGGTCGTGACGCAGAGGAGTTTTCTGAGGTAGAGGAAGAGCAAAGGCGAGAGAGACAGGAACTCAAGGGCAAGGGCCAAACCGAAGAGAGAAGGCTGCAGAAGCGCCGGCAAGAAGAGCTACGCGAACCCCTGCTAAGGCGCGAGCAGGAGTCCAGGCGCGAACAAGAGCTAAGGCGCGAGCAGGAGCTGAGGCAGGAGCTGAGGCGCGAGCAGGAGCTAAGGCGCGAGCAGGAGCTGAGGCAGGAGCCGAGGCGCGAACAGGAGCTAAGGCGCGAGCAGGAGCTGAGGCAGGAGCCGAGGCGCGAACAGGAGCTAAGGCGCGAGCAGGAGCTGAGGCAGGAGCTGAGGCGCGAACAAGAGCTAAGGCGCGAGCAGGAGCTGAGGCAGGAGCCGAGGCGCGAGCAGGAGCTAAGGCGCGAGCAGGAGCTGAGGCAGGAGCTGAGGCGCGAACAAGAGCTAAGGCGCGAGCAGGAGCTGAGGCAGAGGCAGGAGCGGAGGCGCGAGCAGGAGCTGAGGCGCGAGCAGGAGCTGGCTGAGGAGGACGAGCAGACGCGGATCCGGGAACCCGATGAGAGCATCACCCAGAGGTGGCAGTGGCAGCTCGAAAGCGAGGCAGAAGCCCATCAGAACAAGGTCTACTCTAGGCCGCGCAGACAGGAGCAGAGGCTTCGCCAGGAGCTGGAGGAGCGTCAGCTCCGGGAACAGGAGGGGCAGCGCCGCGACCTCCGACCGCAGCGTCCCGCTGAGGAGGCGAGCCAGCGCGACCAATGGGAGAGGCCGCAGCGGGCCGAGGAGCGCCTGGAGCAGGAGCAGCGGTTCCGCAACAGGGAGGAGCAGCGCTTCCGGGAGGAGAGGCTGAAACGAGCAGAGCTCCTCCAGGACAGCCTGCTAGAGGAAGAACAGAGGCGACGCCAGCAGGAGCGCCGAGAGCCAAACAGGAGCCGGCAGCTGCGGGAAGAAAGCCAGAGGCGCCACACACTGTCCGCCAAACCCAGCCAGAGGCAGCGTAGGGAGGAAGAGCTACGCGAGGAGCGGCTGTTGCAAGAAGAGCAGCGCCAGCAGCGGGAGAGGCAGTATCGCCGGGAGGAGGATCTGCTGCAGGAGGAAGAGCGGCTGCAGCAAGAGGAAGAGCAACTGCAGCGAGAAAGGAGGCGCCTGCAGCGGGAGAGGCAGTACCAGGAGGAGGACCTGCAACAGGAGGAAGAGCGGCTGCAGCGGGAGGGAGAGCGGCTGCAGCGAGAAAGGAGGCGCCTGCAGCAGGAGAGGCAGTATCAAGAGGAGGAAGACCTGCAGCGGCTGCAGGACGAAGATCGGCGCAGGGATCTGAAATGGCAGTGGCAGCCAAGGAAAGAAAATGAAGTTCGTAGTAACAGGCTCTTCACCAAACGCAGAGAGGACGAGGAGACGATCCAGCAGCTGGAAGATTCTCGGGAGCCGGAGAGACGTCAGGATCGGCGGCCTCTGCAAGACGAAGAGGAAGAGAAGAGAGAGCTGGAGCAGGAGAGGAGGCGCCGACAGCAGCGCGACCGTCAGATCCTAGAGGAAGAGCAGCTCCAGCGAGAGCACCAACGGGAGGCCAAAAGACGAGATGAGAGGTTCCAGGAGGAAGAACAGCTCCAGGGAGACCTGAGAAGACGGCAACAGGAGAGGGATGGCAGATCCCTTGAGGAAGACAGGCAGCTGCGGAAGGAACTAGAACAGAGGCGGCGTCAAGAACAAGAGAGAGAATTCCAAGAGGAGGAGCAGTGCCTCCAAGAACGTGAGAAAGAACTTCGGCAGGAGAGCGACAGAAAAGCCAGTGAAGAACAAGAGCGCCAGCTGCAGCGTGAGGAAGAGCAGCTGAGGCGTCAGGAACAGGACCGAAGATTCCGCCGAGAACAGGAACGCCGCCTGGAGCGCGAGGAGGAACAGCTGCGGGACAGAGCATTCCGCCGGGAACAGGAACGCCGCCAGCAGCGTGAGGAAGAGCAGCAGCTGCGGGACAGAGCATTCCGCCGGGAACAGGAACGCCGCCTGGAGCGCGAGGAGGAGCAGCTGCGGGACAGAGCAGTCCGTCAGGAACAAGAACGCCGCCAGCAGCGTGAGGAAGAGCAGCTGAGGGACAGAAAGATCCGCCGGGAACAAGAGCGCCGCCAGGAGCCCGAAGAGGAGCAGCTGCGGGACAGAGCATTCCGCCAGGAACAGGAACGCCGCCAGCAGCGTGAGGAAGAGCAGCTGCGGGACAGAGCATTCCGCCGGGACCAAGAACTCCGCCAGCAGCGTGAGGAAGAGCAGCTGAGGGACAGAAAGATCCGCCGGGAACAGGAGCGCCGCCAGGAACCCGAAGAGGAGCTGCGGGACAGAGCATTCCGCCAGGACCAAGAGCCCCGCCAGGAGCGCGAGGAAGAGCAGCTGAGGGACAGAGCATTCCGCCGGGAACAGGAACGCCGCCAGGAGCACGAGGAGGAGCAGCTGAGGGACAGAAAGATCCGCCGAGAGCAAGAGCTCCGCCAGGAGCGTGAGGAGGAGGAGCAGCAGCTGCGGGACAGAGCATTCCGCCGGGAACAAGAGCTCCGCCGGGAGCGGGAGGAGGAGCAGCTGCGGGACAGAAAGATCCGCCAGGAACAGGAACGCCGCCAGGAGCGTGAGGAGGAGCAGCTGCGGGACAGAGCATTCCGCCAGGAACAAGAGCGCCGCCAGGAGCGCGAGGAAGAGCAGCTGAGGGACCGAAAGATCCGCCGAGAGCAAGAGCTCAGACGCGACAGAAAATTCCGTGAGGAAGAAGAGCGCCTCCAGGAACTGGAAGAAGAGCAGCTGCATGGCCAAGAGCGGGACCGTTTGAGGGTGGAGGAGCAGCTCCGCCGAGAGCGCGAGGAAGAGCAGCGGCGCCGCCAGGAACGTGACAGAGCATTCCGCCGGGAACAAGAGCTCCGCCAGGAACTCGAGGAAGAGCAGCTGAGGGACAGAAAGATCCGCCGGGAACAAGAGCTCCGCCAGGAACTCGAGGAAGAGGAGCGCCGCCAGCAGCGTGACAGAACCTTACGCCGGGAAGAGGAGCTCCGCCAGGAACTCGAGGAAGAGCAGCTGCGGGACAGAAAGATCCGCCGGGAACAAGAGCTCCGCCAGGAGCGCGAGGAGGAGCAGCTGAGGGACAGAAAGATCCGCCAGGAACTCCAGGAAGAGGAGCTAAGGCGCCAGGAACGTGACCGAAAATTCCGTGAGGAACAAGAGCTCCGCCAGGAACTGGAGGAAGAGCGGCTGAGGGACAGAAAGATCCGCCGGGAGCAAGAGCTCCGCCGGGAGCGCGAGCAAGAGCAGCGGCGCCGCCAGGAGCGTGAGGAGGAACAATTTCGCTTTGAGGAGCAGCAGCGGCGCCGCCAGGAACGCGAGCAACAGTTAAGACAGGAGCGCGACAGGAGAGTCCTGGAGGAAGAAGAGCTTCGTCAAGAAAGAGAAGCTTCTTTCCGCCAGGAAAGAGAGGAACAGCAGCGTCGTCTCCAGGAGCGCGACAACAGAAGATTCCGCGAGGAAGTAGAGCTCAGGCAAGAAAGGGGAGAGCAGCCGCTGCGTTTCCAGGAACGGGAGCAACAGCTTCGCCAAGAGCGTGACAGAAAATTCCGTGAGGTAGAAGAGCTTCGCCAGGAAGAAGAGCAGCGCCGCCGCCAGGAGCTTGACAGGAAATTCCGGGAAGAGAAACACCTGCGCGAGGAGCGCGAAGAACAGCAGTTGCGCAGGGAGAAGCGAGATAGTCAGTACCCGGCTGAGGAGCAGTTTGCCAGGGACAAGATTCGTCGCCAGGAACAAGAACTACGTCAAGAAGAGGAACAAAGACGTCGCCAAGAGCGGGAGAGAAAATTCCAAGAAGAGCAGATCCGTCGAAGGCAAGAGGAGCAGAGGCGCCGCCAAATCCTGGAGCCTGGCACACGCCAGTTTGCCAATGTCCCAGTGCGCTCCAGCCCTCTCTATGAGTACATCCAAGAGCAGAGGTCTCAATACCGCCCTTAAAATATGCTGCCAACATCCTGGCGCCAGCCAAAGCTTCAAGCAAAAGAAAATGAGATGCACTGGGTTATCCAGGGATAACTCTCATGTTTCTGGTTGTGGGGAAACTCTCTGATCTTAGAATGTGTCTTTTCTTACAGAATCTTAAACTATACCCATTTCATTTCTTTTAATTCCTGTCTTTCATTCTTCCTCAGGTAGTTCTTTTTTGCAAGATGTCTTTGTTCTTTAGTGCAGATATGATATGCACTTTTAAAAATAAGCCATTCAATTTTTTGAACGAATTTTGTTTGAGGAGCACATTGATTTATTGCCTTCATAAATAACAAGAATAATGTAGCAATCTGATATTCAAAGTAAGTGGGTCACTATTTTTAGTGGTGGATCATTTTGTCTAGAGCTTTCATTTTATGAGTTCAAGTTGACATTTTCTTTGGCCTAAATTTTATTTGCCTTTACCTCCAAATGGTTTTCTCAGGTTTTGTTGCATAATTGTGACAGATTCCATCAGCAGGCTGAAATTTTACAGCCCTCAAATAATGCAGGTGGAGGATGATTTATGCAGAAAATACCATATAGAATCAGTTCATAACTGGAACAAATCTCTGAGATTTCTAAGAGAAATGCTTGACAGAAAATTATAATTTGGCATTATATTTTTATATTTAGAACCAACCAAAATCTCATGAAGCGAAAGCAAGGTGTTTCTCAAACAACTCAAATTTAAAACTGTAATTGTAGCACTCTGTTCCATTTCCCCAAGTTTTGTTGGGTTTGAGAATTTTTCTACTTTTGTACATTTTGGTTTAGAGGGAACCTACTCAAGATTCTGTAAACATTTGTCTTGTTTGGGTCCAATAAGAGTTCACAGAGTGATGGCAGAAGGAAAGGGGAAAATGCATGAACAGAGGACAAATTTCTAGAGGTCTCTTGATTATACTTATCAGCTCACAGTCCTTAGAGGCCTTATACTACCTGGAAGACATTCTTGTTCAAATAATTGGACTGTTAAAAAATCAATAAATGTTTGGCAAATAATTTTTCTTGTCTGTTTTAATTATGTGTCTATCATAACATATATAATCTGGAAATTCATATATTTCCAGTATCTTATGATATTTTTACTATTAGCCCTGTTCAAATATGAAAGGGAGAAAGAATCTTTGATTTTTCCTACAAATTTTACAAATTAAGGTGACTCCTATATTATTTAAGAGTAAGACTTGGACAGCAAATTAGAATTTGGCATTATATTTCTATACTTAGCACCACTTAAAATTTCATAAAGCAAAAGCAAGATGTTGCTCAAATAATTCAAATTTAAAACTGCTATTCCATTTCCCCAAATTTTGTTGGGTTTGAGAATATTGCTACTTTTGTATATATTGCTTTAGAGGGAACGTACTCAAGACCCTATAAACATCTGTATTGTTTGGGGGCCAAAAGGTTTTCAATGAGTGTCGGATGAAGTTGAGGAGACCCCCCTTTTTTTTTTCCAGTACCATGTAGACTCTCTTTCTAAGTGATTTGTTCTTAATGCTACTGCTTTCTGTATCCTTTCTTGCAGTGGCTCACACTAGTCATGGCATACCGTACTCCCAATATTGCTATTTTCTTTTTAAATGAAATAGCTACTTTGTGCTTAAGCCAGTGATGGAGGAGCATGACCTAAAATTTAGGAGCAGCTCTATAGACATAATTAATGACCCAGTGATTGAAGCAACATAGTCCATGAGGTGCCTGATCAGAAAATGCTAAATAGTAATTAGTCCAAATGTTATATTACTATCACACAATGCAGACACCCCAATACCATTCTATTACCTTTGTATTGAATTCTATTATTTAACTGAGTAACTAGGGAAGATTTTCAAAAAGACTTTATTAAGATTATCACTATTTTAAGTGATGTGTAGTAGCGCACTCTTTTAATTCCAGCACTCAGAAAGCAAAGGCAAGTGGGTCTCTTGAGTTTATGGCCAGCCCTGACCTACAGAGCATGTTCCAGGACAACCAGAAATACACAAAGAAAGCCTATCTTAGGGAAGAGACACAGAGAGAGAGGTGAGGGGAAGAAAAGAAAATTAGTATTTTTATTTATGAAAATCATGGAAAATGACTTAAAATTATACTCAACATTTCAGTCGAAGGCTAACAGTGCAGCTCCTGAGTGTCATTTTGGTTGAATAAGGATACTCTTAATTGCAAAGAGTCTAGACTCTCTCACACTTTAATACAAATGTAAGCCCTGGAATTTTCAGTATTTTCCCCTAAGATCCTCATAAATGAGTTTCCTTATAAATCCCCAGCTCCAGAACATTATACTTACCAGTTATGCCACAGTTCAACAGTAGCAATGAAAGCCATTCAGACTTCTTATAGCACTCTACAAATGAGGAAAACATCAGTTTCTACAGAAGAAATTATTGTTTCATCAATTTTACTAATGCTCTTTTTTGACAAGTATATCAGTAAAGCCCTAGCTACTCATAGCACAGTGGCAGGAAAACTTGGAGACCAACCTTTTTACAGCTGAATGATGTCCTATCAGGGCAGGACCTTTATTGGGCAATTGCATCTTTAACTTCAAACTAAAATTCTAGTAATTACTTCAACTGCTACTAGGAAATAGGATATAGAATTGTTGTGTGACAGACTTTTCCTGGTAAGGCACAACATACGTTTATTCACCCCAGAACTAGGACTCATGGCAGACCAAAGAAAGAGTTGCACCAGCATCCATCTTGGTAAACCAGTGAGTTTTTAGGAGGTTACAAACAGGAGTACAGGTGAGGGGTAACTTAGTAGGAGTAGAGATGACTCAAAAGCAGCTACATCATTGAAAACTTACCTTCCCAACACTGGTAAAGACTCACAAAAGCTACAACTCTGGAGCTCTCAACACAGCTTGTCTGTGACTTCACAGTCCAATAATCTCTTCTCTCTGCAGTTCTGCTGGTCAGAGTCTCTTTCCCTCAACAAGTCTTTACTCCTTTTTATACTACTGGAAGAATACACTTCCTTTTACACTACTGCCATCAAAAGTCTTCCAAGTGTTGAGCATTGAATACACACAGAGACACAGCCAGACACAGCCAGACACACACAAACACAAACATACAGAGAGAGAGAGAGAGACAGAGAGAGACAGAGACAGAGAGAGAGAGAGAGAGAGAGAGAGAGAGAGAGAGAGAGAGAGAGAGAGAGAGAGAGAGACTGGTTTATATATTGTAGTCTTAACATTGAGTAACTTGGAATGTATACTTAAAGAGGTAATTAACATTAGGTTGTTAGTTTGGGTCCTAATCTGCTATGGCTGCTATGCTTATAATAAGAAAATTGAGCATAGACACAAACAGAAGTAGGGAGCTATGAAAACACAAGAAGAAGATCATTACCTATAAGCCAAGGATAAACCGTTAGTACTCAGTCCAGGTAAGACTTTGGTGCCAGTAGTCTGTGGCACTTTGTTATAACAGACCTGAACAACTAATACATTACATAAAATAGAACTGTGATCTGTTGGTAGGTAAACAAATGTATTGTCATCTTATCCTTAACATTGTACAAACAGGTCTTGCTTGGGTGCTTTGATTTTCATTTTTTTGTTCCATAATTATCACAGTTTTCTCCATCAAGCTGAAAGTTATAGCCTTCAAATAATGCAGAGGAGAAACTTCTACAGAAAAAAAAATCCATATAACATAAGTCCAGAAGTGGAAGAAATATTTGTTATGAGTAAGATTTAGATGGAAAATTAGAATTTGGCATTATATTTTTATGCTTAGCATCAGTTAAAATATTGTGAAGCAAAGCAAGATGTTTCTCAAACTTCAGAATTCAGAGCAGTTTTGTGGTGTAATGAAAATAATCCTATAAGGAAATAAGAATCTGGGGCTGGAGAGATGGCTCAGCGGTTAAGAGCACCAACTGCTCTTCCGAAGGTCCTGAGTTCAAATCCCAGCAACCACATGGTGGCTCACATCCATCCGTAACGAGATCTGACGCCCTCTTCTGGAGTGTCTGAAGACGGCTACATATAGTAAGTAAATAAATCTTTAAAAAAAGAAAATAAGAATCTAAGTCTCCTTCATTCACATTCAGCAAATAAATATTTATTGAGCTCAAGATCATTGCAAAACTTTGCAGGGGTGAAGTAGAAATTCCAAGCTTTTCCTTCACTTTATTCCCTTGAGATCTTTTTAATTTTTATTGGTTATTTTATTTATTTACATTTCAAATGTTGCCCCTCTTCCTGGTTTCCCCACTGCAAACCTCCTATCCCATCCCCCCTCACCCTGCTTCTATGATGGTGTTCTCCTACCCATCTACCTACTCCCCCCTTACCACCTTAGCACCCCCCTACACTGGGGCATGGAGCCTCCACAGGACTAAGACCTCCCTTCCCATTGATGCCAAACAAAGCAATCCTCTTCTACATATGCAGTTGGAGCCATGGGTCCCTCCATGTGTACTCTTTGGTTGGTGGTTCAGTCCCTGGGAGCTCTGTGGGGTCTGGTTAGTTGATACTGTAGTACTTCCTATGAGGTTGCAGTCCCCTTCAAGTCTTTCAGTCCTTCCCCAAACTCTTCCATTGGGGCCCCTATGCTTAGAAGCTGGAAACAACCAAGATGTCCCTCAGCAGTGGAATGGATGCAGGAAATGTGGTACATTTATATAATGGAGTACTATTCAGCTATTAAAAACAATAACTTTATGAAACTTGCAAGCAAATAGATGGAGCTAGAAAATATTATCCTGAGTGAGATATCCCAGTCACAAAAGAACACACATGGTATGTATTCACTGATAAGTGGATATTAGGGAATAAAAGCTCAGAATACCCATGCTATAACTCACAGACCATATAAAGCTCAAGAAGAAGGAAGATCAAAGTGTGGATGCTTCAGTCCTACCTAGAAGGGGGACTGAAATAATTACAGAGGTAGAAGGAGGGAAGAACCTGAGAGGGAGAGAGAAGAGGGAGGGGAAAGGGGTAGGATCAGTTGTGAGAGAAGTACAGAGGGTCAGGAAATTCGTAGCAGAATTTGAACAGAAATATGTAGCAGTGGGGGATGGAGAACTGGGGATAGCCACTAGAAAGTCCCAGATACCAGGGAAGCCAGAGATTGCCTAGGACCCAACAGAGATGACAATAGCCGAAATACCCAACAAAGGGGAGATAGAACCTGTAGAGACTATATCCAATGGATAGGCATGACCTCTGGTTGGGGAATGCAGCCACCACCCATCTCAAAAATATTAACCCAGAATGGTTCCTAACTAAAGGAAATGCAAGGACAAAGATTGGACCAGAGACTGAAGGACAGGCCATCCAGAGACTTCCCCACCTAGGGATCTATTCTATCTGCAGACACCAAACCCAGACACTATTGCTGACAGGAGCCTGGTATAGCTGTCCCCTGAGAGGCTCTGGCAGAGCCTGACCAATACAGATGCCGATGCTCAGAGCCAACTCTCTTGAGATTTTGTATAAGCTTTTTTTGGTTTTTCAAAACAAGGTTTCTCTGTGTAGCCCTGGCTGTTCTGGAACTCACTCTGTAGACCAGGCTGGCCTTGAACTCAGAAATTTGCCTGCCTCTGACTCCCAAGTGCTGGGACTAAAGGCATGCGCCACCACCACCCGGCTTGTATAAGCTTCTTGAGCTTTTTAGGTTTCCATTGAATTATATTCCACCAATAGGTTGAAATATCTATCAACAACATTATCCCTAGGGCTGAAAACATTTACACTCTACTGAGAGCAAGGGGCAGATGGATCATGAGCTTGAGGTCACTGAGCCATTAATAGTACTCAGGCTAACCTAGTCTGCAAAAAGAGCCCCTGACTGGAACACTCAACTTATTCCAATGGATCTCTCAAAGTGACTCTAATGACTCCCAAGCTAACTCCTACATTAGCTAACAGAAAACAGGAGAAAGACTTAATTGACTACAGTGTTCCTAAGAACCTATTTCAGCTTTCAAGATCTTATTCCCCAGCCAAACATCCCTAAAGTTATTTCGATTTGTCTCCACAACTCCTACCCAGAATGCCTGCTTATCACCCATGTTTATTTGTTAAGAGAAAACGTTTTTGGCCAGACTTGGTGGCACACGCTTTAATCCTAGCATTCAGGAGGCAGAGGCAGGTGGATCTTGTAAGCTTGAATCCAGCCTAATCTATAAAGCAAGTCCAGGACATCCAGGGCTCTGTTACACAGAGAAACCCTGTTTCAAACACACCACCCACCCACACACACACAAAGAGAGAAAGAGAGAGAGAAACAGAGACAGAGACAGAGGCAGAGACAGATAGAGAATATTTTAAACTGACTTCATTTTTTTAATCCTCTTACTATCAAAGATGATGACCCTTCTGTTTTACAATCTTTTGTTTGTTTGTTTGTTTTTGTTTTTGTTTTTCGAGACAGGGTTTCTCTGTGTAGCCCTGGCTGTGGTGGAACTCACTCTGTAGACCAGGCTGGCCTCGAAATCCGCCTGCCTCTGCCTCCCAAGTGCTGGGATTAAAGGTGTGCACCACCACTGCCCGGCTTGTTTTACAATCTTAATGTGTGCATCAATGCTCTTTTTTTTTTTTTTTTTTTTTTTTTTTTTTTTTTTTTTTTGGTAAGGGACACCTTTAATCCTAGAACTGAATTCCATTCAAACCAAACTTCAGTAGCTATTAGTATTCAACATGGGGCCTGTGTCTGCTTCATCTTCTATACTAATTACACATGGCTAATATATCCACTTGGTCTTGATAATTATTTTTTTTTGAGCAAGTGTTCTGGACCTGTAATCTTCTGTAGATTATAATCTATGTAGTATGTAACATATAATAAGCACATTCCCTTGTTAGTAAAGAGCTGAGAGTCACATGCAATAATCTAAAACTAGTCCAAAAGATTCTAATCGTTTATCAGTTTTTGAACCCTCAGGGTGCTAATGGCAAGCACATAAAACTACAAAACCTTTTAGAATTTGATTTTAATTACTCTCTTCTAAGAAATGTGTTACATCTTTAGCAAGGTAAGATGTAGATCTTGAGTTTTTAATTTAATGCCTGTCTGTGATAGACACAACCTAGTGTCTATCACCTTCTCAACTTAGATCTCACAGTATCCTTAGCACCAGCTACGTGCTCAAACCTAATCATTAGGACAACATTGATCATCCTTGCTTAATGGACTTATGGTAGAATTGTACCTGCATGGCTTTCCTCCTTCCCTCCTATATCCAAGAGAAATTTATACTCAATTTATAAGACCAGGATTGAATTCACCTCCTCCCTAAAATCTGTGCTAATTTCTCTGACACTCAATATTTCTCTTCACTGAGACTCTAAGATATGCTATCTTCAGCTGGGCATAGTGGCACACACCTTTGTTTTCAGGACAGGGAAAGAAGAGGCAGGTGGATTTCTATGAATTCAAAACCAGTCTACATAGTGAGTTCCAGGATAGTTAGAGCTACATAGTGAGTCCCTGTTTCAAAACAAGATAAAACAAAACAAACAAATAAAAAAGATATATTATTTTTACATCCATTAATTGATTACAATATTCTATCTTAGTTGGCTTTACACTTGTTTCATATTCCTAATTAGATTGTTATAAGACTTCAAACATTTTGGCCTTTTAAAATTTTGTTTGTTTTTTTCCATGATGAACAATAAGCAATGCAGCTCTTTGAAGTTCTGAGGAAATACGTGGACTCTCTAACTAGAAAAAATAGCATATTTAAAACTTTAGACTTGGATTTGAAAAGTTCCAAATAATGATAAACCATTCTTAACTTTATGCACCTGACAAAAGTGGAAGAGTAGAAATAGAAGAGGTGAGTTTCATGTCATCTTGGTGCCACAAAAACTAGAATAGAACAGTCTGTAAAAAAGATAGTTATTAATTTTATATCCCATCCCTTTGCTGAATTTGTTTATCACCTGTAGTAGTTCTCTGGTGATTTTGAGTGTTGCTTATGTATACTATCATATCATCTGTAAATAGTGATACTTTAACTTCTTCCTTTCTGATTTGTATCCCTTTGATCTCCTTTTGTTGTCTAATAGCTCGGGCTAGAACTTTGAGTACTATATTGAACAGATAGGGAGAGAATAAGCAACCTTGTCTTGTCCCTGATTTTAGTGGGATTGCTTGTTTCTCTCCATTTAATTTGATGTTGGCTGTTGGTTTGCTATATATTGCTTTTATTATGTTTAGGTATGTGCCATGAATTCCTGATCTCTCCAAGACTTTTAACCTGATTTGTCAAACAAATCAGTAGCTGTCCTTTATACAAATGATAAATAGGCTGAGAAAGAAATTAAGGAAAAACACCCTCACAATAGCCACAAATAGTATAAAATATCTTGGTGTAACTCCTAGCAAGCAAGTAAAAGATCTATATGACAAGAACTTTAAATCCCTGAAGAGAGAAATTGAAGAAGACTTCAGAAGATGGGAAGATCTCACATGCTCATGGATTGGTAGGATTAACATAGTGAAAATGACCATCTTACCAAAAGCAATCTAAAGATTCATTGTAACCCTCATCAAAATTCTAACACAATTCTTCACAGGCTTGGAAAGAGTAATTCTCAATTTATTATGAAAAAAAAAACAAAAAACAAAAAATCCAGAATAGCCAAAACAATTCTAAGCAATAAAAGATCTTCTGGGGGAATCGCTCCCCACCTCCTGACCTCAAGTTGTATTACAGAGCAATAGTGATCAAAAACTGCATGGTATTGTTACATAGACAGACAGATCAATCAATGGAATAGAACTGAAGACACAGACATAAACCCACACACTTATGGACACTTGATCTTTGACAAAGAAGCCAAAAACACGCATTGGAAAAAGAAAGCATCTTCAGAAAATGGCGCTGGTCTACCTGGCGGTCTGCATGTGTAAGAATGAAAATGGATACGTATTCATCACTTTGCACAAAGCTCAAGTCCAAGTGGACCAAGGACCTTGACATAAAACCAGATACACTGAATCTAATAGAAGAGAAAGTGGAAAGAGCCTCGAACTCATTGGCACAGGGGGGAATTTCTTGAACAGAACACCAATGGCCCAGGCTCTAAGGTCAACAATTGATAAAAAAAAAGACTTTATGAAACAAAAAAGATCCTGTAAGACAAAAGATACTGACAAGAGGACAAATCAGCAACCTATTGATTGGGGAAAAAATATTCACTAACCATACATCTGATAGATGGGTAATATCCAAAATGTATAAAGAACTCAAGAAGTTAGCCTCCAAAAAAACCCAAATAACCTAATAAAAAATAGGGTACAGAGCTAAACAGAGATTTCGCAATAGAAGAATCTCAAATGACTGAGAAACACTTAAAACAATGATTAAAGTCCTTAGTCACCAGAGAAATGCAAATCAGAATGGCTAAGATCAAAAACTCAAGTGACAGCACATGCTGCCAAGGATGTGGGCAAAGAGGAACACTCCTCCATTGATGGTGGGATTGCAAACTGATAAAACCACTCTGGAGATCAATCTCATAAAATTGGAAATAGTTCTATCTGAAGACCCAGCTATACCACTCTTGGACGTATACATACATATTTACATATATATCTTGTCTTGGTATACAAGGACATGTTCGCCACTATGTTCACATTTGCCTTATTTGTGATAGCAAGAAGAAGATGTCCCTCAACCACATTGTGCAAATGTGGCTCATTTACACAATGGAATACTATTCAGCTATTAAAACTGAGAACGTCGTTAATTTTGCAAGGTGGAACTAGAAAATCCTGAGTGAGGTAGCCTAGACCCAAAAGGACATGCATGGTATGCACTCACTGGTAAGTGGACATTATCCAGAAAACACAGAAAACCTAGCCTGCAACTCACAGACGGTAAGAAATGTAACAAATAGAAAGGCCCAAGTGAGGATGCTTCTATCCCACTTAGAAGGAAAAAGAAAATAATCATGGGAGGCTGAGAGAGGGAGGGATCTGGGTTGGAGAGGGGAGGAAGAGGGGAGGGCAAGAGGAAAAGGCAAGCAGAATCAGGTGTATTGGTGGTGGTGGGGAGACAGGAGAGAAGCCTAGAGACCCAGGAGAATGAATGGAAATATACAGCCTTGGGAGCAAGGAGGTGGGGGGACCCTCTAGAAAGTACTAGAGACCTGAGAGGTGAGAGACTCTCAGGACTCAATGGGGGTGACCTTAGCCAAAATGCCCAAGAATGGAGAGAAGGAATGCAAAGAGTCCATGTCCAGTAAATAGACAGGGCCTCAAGTGTAGAGACAGGGTTACTAACCCACATTCAACAATTCTGATCCAGAATTGCTCCTGTCCAAAAAAACCTGCAGGGACAAAACTGGAGAAGAAAGACCCAACTTGGGATCTATCTCATGGCAGGGGAAGCACCAAGGCCTGACACTATTATGGATGCTGTGCTGTGCTTACAGATGGGAACCTGGCATGGCTTTCCTCTGAGAGGCTCTACCAAGCAGCTGACTGAGACAGACACAGATACTATACCCAACAATTAAACTTGTAGCACCCAGGGATGGTACCACCCGCAATGGGCTGAGCCCTCCCCCACAAATCACTAATTAAGAAAATACCCTATAGGCTTGCCTACAGCCCTGATCTTTTGGAGTCATTTTCTTAACTGAGATTCCCTCTTCAAGTGACCCTAGCTTGTATCAAGTTGATATAAAACTAGCCAGCACAAGTACAGTACTTAGGAGTGGAACTAGTACTAATATACTGTAAAGACAGGGGAAAGATGCCATTGATGAGTCAGAAAGGGAGTCTTTGCCAGAATCTGATCATATGATTTCAGGGCTTCGAAGTCTCACACCATGAGACATATATTTCTGTTCTTTATAAGCCACAGTACCTTATAAGTTTATAAGTGTACAGTACTTTGTTATGGTAGCTTCATCTCACCAATCCCAGGAGGAGGTGGCGGCAAAATCCAACAGACAAACTCAGGTTTCAGATGAATGGAGATCCAGATTTATGTGTGGGCAAGATGGCTAAGTGGTATAGGCACTTCCACCAAGTCTGATGACCTGAGTTTCATCCTGGGAACTTGCATGGTAGAAGCAAAGGATGGACTCCACAAGTGGTTCTCTGACTTCCACATGAATGTTGTGGCATGGTCATGCACTCATGTTCACACACACACACACACACACACACACACACACACACACACAAGAGAGAGAGAGAGACTAAAATAAATGAAAGTGTAATTTTTAAAAAAGATCTAAATTTGTTCGTTTAACGTGAAACAATTTAAATAATCTCTTCAATCTCAGTATCCTTATGATAACCCTAGCCTTTGGAATCATGAAAGGTAAAAATGGCCTGTGCAAAGCACACGAATAAGGTGGACTCCACTCTCTAGTTCAGTAGTCATGAACGTATGAGAAATATACAAGAAAGTAAGCCTCATGATTCGAATCAGCCCAGTCCTCTCCCATAGTCTTCCTTAGTAAACACTTGCTAAACACAATTGCTCCAGGCAGTGAGCTGGCCTGGCACACAACAGTGATCCAGCCAACCGTGACTGAGGTGTTAGTTCAGCAGAAAGCACTAGAAGATAATTGCTTTGTCCGACATGTAACTTTCCCACTAAGTCTGTGATTCCAGATAATTTACTCTCCTTTCCTCATTTATGGCTAAGGTAATCAAACTCAGACACTGTAGAAACTTACTGAAGGTCAGACAGCAAATTAAATTCAAAGTTGGACCCCCACAGAGTTCCTCATTTGTTCATTCAAAGTCATTCCTTAGTCATCTGATAAGCTCACACATTGATTATACATATGTTTGTGTGTGTGTGTATATACACACACATATATACTAGTATATATACTATATATACTATTAAATGCTTGCATAACCCACACAAACATTTTCCTATTTGAATATAAAAGAATGTGTTAGCTCTAACAAACTTTAACCATTTCATTTACAAAATTGTTCTTGATAAGAATGGTTTGTTAAATGGGAATTTGGAGGAGCCAATGACTTTAAAAGTTTGAGTATGATGTGCACAAAGATTGACCCACAAAATATTCATTATGTCATAGCTATTAATAATAAAAACTTGGAAACAATCAAAGTATCTACAAGTATTTAATTATATGTACTATCACAATCCATTCATATGGCAGAATACTTTATACATATCTGAACATTTTAAAAACATTTGATAAACTAGAAAACAAGGAGAAACACATAGAATAAGATGTAAACACTGATGATGAGTGCTAGAGGCTGCTGTTCAACCCAGTCTGTCTTGTTCTAACTGAAGTGGGCTTTCTTTCCCAAAATTTAAGTAGAGCTCATCACCATAAGAATTTGTAACTAGGGGCTCAGTGGGTAAGAGCACTGACTGCTCTTCCGAAGGTTCTGAGTTTGGATCCCAGCAACCACATGGTGGCTCACAGCCACCAGTAATGAGATCTGAAGACAGCTACAGTGTATTATGCCGGAGTGAGCCGGGCCAGAGCAGCAGAGCCGTCCTGAGTTCAATTCCCAGCAGCCACATGATGGCTCACAGTCATCGGTACAGCTACAGTGTACTCATACAAATAAAATAAATAAATAAATCTTAAAAAAAAAAAGAATCTGTAACTAAACTCTTATTCCAGGTGATTCAAATGCAACTGGGATGGTCACAAAATGCTTAGGAGAACTGATAGATCTCAGTTTACCTCTGTGTTCTATAATTAAACATTCCTAACATTACAGTCACTTTATTAAGTCAGTTCAGAATGTAAATGACAACATATTACATAGTAGTTAAAAGCTTACTAAACAGTGAATGAAATAAATGTTCTGCTCCACACTAGGCCCATTCTTTGGTGAAATGCTGAGTCCCTCCCTGTCTCTCTGTCTCTCTGTCCCTCTGTCTCTCTCTGTGTCTCTGTCTCTCCCCCCTCTCTCCCTCCCCACCGTGTGTGTGTGTGTGTGTGTGTGTGTGTGTGTGTGTGTGTGTGTGTGTAGACATGTACCATTGTGTGCATGGAAATCATAGAACAACTTCAGCTGTCAGTTCTCAACTTTCACCTTGTTTGAGATAGAGCCTCTCCGCTGCTTGTCTCAGCAGACAGCAGGCTAGTTGGCTCCTGAGCTGAGACTCCCCCTGTCTTCACCTCTCAAACAACCACAGCAGCACCACCATTATAAACACATGCCACCCCACTCAGCTTTTTGTGGGTTCTTTTTTTACTTGTATAGTAAGAGGCTTACCATCTTCCCAGCCCAAACATCTCTCTTTGTTCTTATTTTTCAGACAGTAGCTTCTGACAGTAAAAATTAACTATTTTGGATTATATCTAAAGTAGCAGGTGAACATTTACCTACTGAGCCATCTTTCCAATGATTGAGCGATCAATCCTTAACTGAAAGTTTTTAAACTTTTCTGTTTTCTGAATTATATCTGTTTTCTCTAGCATTGTTTTTTCTACCCTGGTCTTTATCTTTCATGCTACTGACATTCCTATATGCAAATATTGTTATTTGCCCATTTATATCAATAAAATGATAATGGATCTCTCTTAGTGTGCATTCATAGGCTAGTTTTCACAAAATTTATGACGGGGTTGGAAAAAAGTTTGCAATATGCAAGTGTTAAGGGGTTGGCTGGCTGGCTGCAGAGTCCCTCCACACACCGAAATACCATAGTGGAGCATTTTTTCCCAGAAAGCTCATGTCTGTATCAGGTATCCTGGCTCTCAGTCTAGAAGCTGGTCAACATAAACTGATAGAGCACCATATTCCTGGTTCTCATTTACCTAGGCAGAGTCCATCTCTCATCTCTAATCCCACAAATCTCATATCTAAAATTTCTAAAAGATTTTTAATTCCTTCTGAGAGGATTCAGTTAATAACTTACTAGGAAAAAAACTTTACCAAGGAGGTTAGATAGTAAACACTCATATGTCTGCGGTATGTGCTTAAAAATTGAGGAGGGCAAAACAAAACAAAACAAACAAACAAAAAAACTGGGCGGTGGTGGCACACGCCTTTAATCCCAGCACTTGGGAGGCAGAGGCAGGTGGATTTCTGAGTTCGAGGCCAGCCTGGTCTACAGAGTGAGTTCCAGGACAGCCAGGGCTACACAGAGAAACCTTGTCTTGAAACAACAAACAAACAAATAAATAAATAAAATTTTAAAAATGGAGGAGGGAGGGGAAAGATGCTACTACAGTAGTCATATATGAAATCCTAAAAGGAAACGAACAAAAACACAAAATATCACCTCTTGGTAAAATTTATAACTATGCACTTAATATATTCCACACTCTTCCACAAAATAATAAAATAATACAAAATAGAGGAAGAAGATGAAGAATGACCACTTAGACAAGTCTCTTGCACAAATCTGTTCACAGCCATTCATCCCATTTTTGTCTACCTTGTCTCCCAATTCTGAATTCTATCATAATCTGAAATAAACCTTTATTACATTTCGAATAATAAAGTAAGATTGTGAAAAAAGCTGACACTTTCACTTATTGCCAAGCTTTCCATTACCATAATCATTTAAAGCTATAAATTATTTTATTGGCTATTCTCTTCAAAGTAGCTATCATATATGTTTTACTTGGTGCTTTTATTCAAGCTCTAGTTGTGACCTTTCAGAAAAAATAGTACTTGGGCTTTATCCTCCCACCCTCTCCCTGCTTCCCCCTCACCTTAATTTCCCTCTCCTCTTTCTCACCCCTTCTCATTGCTATGTCATACTTACACAAAATTAGAGGAGTGAGAACATTACCAAGGAATGATTCCGAAGATCTGTTTAAGACAAAATGGGGCAACCAAGCTCTTCTTTTTGGTCATGGTAGCAGTATTTGTGGCTTATTGTAGTATGGTCTAAAGACTTTTAAGCACAAGACAGAGCAATCACCTTACTGTTTGACCTCACTCTCTAAGTCACCTCTTATTCATAGTATGAGTATTAATAGTATGGTTTTCAGTAAGCACTAGAACAATAAAGGGTCTGTATAAGGAATTAAGAGCCTTCTCTTATAGTTTTCGGAGATAAAGCAAAAGGCAACCTTGTCTTTTGGAATAGGAACTAGAATATAAAACTGTAGACATTTAACACTGGAAAGCTAGGGGTTAAGAGAGCTTGCAGCTCTGGAGAGGAGCAAAGCTTAGTTCCAAAACCCACCACCCATATTAGGCAGCTCAGAACTGCAGCTCTAGGGGACCCATGGACCGTGCATGTTTGTGCACACAAACACATAAGTACGTGTTAAAAAATAAAATAAAATAAAAGGTATCTGGCCAAGCAAGACACAATGCCATGCAACAGTAAACAATTTAGTCTTTGGAATCTGACACCTCATCAACAGGAGGCTGCTGTTGGTATTGTCCCCGAGCTAACTAAACTTGCTGAACGCTGACTGTGGGTGTCTTGTGTTTCCTCATGAACTACTTAATTCTCCCATGGCTGGGCTCTCTTCAGCGATTCAGCCTCTCTGTGAACAGATCCAGGAACATGAACTCATGCTTTAGGAGAGGTACTACTCAGTGTCATTAGACTCTATTCATTAGAAGGTTCTTAAGAAGAACTCAAGTCTGGCTTCTAGAACATTGCAGCCATGTAATCTACAACCTTTTAGCTGAAATTAGCCTCTGTATTACACAGATCAGGGAGCTTTGAGTTAATAAGAAGTCTATGGTCTCAGAGACATATGTTCTGGAGACATTTAGATTCTGAATCTTGACACTTCCATTTACTGGTCACACGTCTACACACAAGTTGCTCAACAATTAAGAGCCTTAACTTCTCTATCTATTAAGAGGATAATAACTATGTACAAGTACTCCCAGGCTTAAAATAGCCCGTGCAAAGCACCTGACATGTCATGAACATTCCTTTCTCTTCCACACCCATGGACATGGCTGCTATTAGAAAACAGTTATTTGTAACCCCCACCCAGTCTTTTTTTTTTCCCCAACTGAGGCAGGTACACAGGTTCCTTCAACCACTTCTCACAAGACTGACCATCACACTCCAAGGCACAGACGCACAACACAGTCAATGTTAAATAAATCAGCGTCTGACATCCTGTTTGAAAAATAGTTTGTATAGATAGAATGTTAGCTAATCAAAACCAAACTGACCTCATGCTAATATCAACTTTGGGTAGCAGTGCTTCATTGTGAGGAGGGGGTGCAGAGAAACTGCTTGATAATACAAACTACCAGAGGGGAATTTCCCTATCCCAAGTTAACTTGTACTTACCTTGCCAGGAAACTCAGAACAACAGTTTTGGTAAATATAGGAAACTCAGAACAACAGTTTTGGTAAATAACAACTCCTCCTTTAGACTCTGCGGTCTCATCTAACCTCCCATCTTCAACTTTGTATTGACTTCGTCTTTGCCCTTTACTCTTGTTTATGTGGACCTATCTGCTTCTTACGTCCTTTGAAAATGAGGCAAGGATGTCCCAGAACACACACCTTTCTCATTTAAAGTACCTAAGAAGATAAAAGAAATGCATATTTTTAAAGAGGATTCAAAATTGTATGTTAATAAAGACATTCTTCCCAACAAGCATCTTAGACTCATTTCTGTCTTACTTTTACCTTAGCTCCTGTAGCTCCCTGTCCCCATTACAGAGAGAAGGCAGCAATGTGGATGCTCATGTCTGATCTCCTTAAATGATAAAAATGCCCTTTAAAAACAGGGGTCAATCGTATTTTAAAAATAGCATCATCTCATGGAAGCAAAGTTTTGTATATCTAACAATAGATTACTTTTTTTCTAACTTGGCTTTTGGGCAAGGAGAACATAACATGAAAACAGCTGAATCAACCAGTATCTTCAACCTTGTCCCATGATTAAGCAGGGCTTCATTTTAAATACATGATTGACACCCCTTCCTCAAGGTTAGGTCAAACAGAGGCCAGACTGCAGGCAGAGGGAGGAATCAGATGACTTCAGAGGTCCCTGCCAGCCTTATGATTTGTCAACCAGAAATATAATTATGTCCTCAGGTTAAGAAAGGAAAGACTAGAAGAAAACAAGGCTCTTTTGCCACCCTGAAGCCCTGGAAATACTTCAAAATTATAAGCTACAAAAGCTATCAGTACATGGAAAAGAGATCTTTCCTCCTTTTTAATGAATCTGATAAGGCTTAGCTGAAGCAACCTAGAGGAGAGATCATCACAGGGAGAGCTGAAGGCAGAGAAGGAGGGGGACTGGGTTTGGTGGTGATGAATCAGGTCATTACACCCAGAGGGTGTCTCCTTCTAACTAAGCAATTAGAGGCTCAATAAAAAGGTCCCAGTGCCTGCATGGCTCACAGCCCGCTGCCCCACATTGCCCCACATCCTGCTTGCTCTCTCCTGAACAAGGTAAGTCTCCTACACTAGAGCATGCCTGGGCTCTGCTGCTGCTACTTGCCTTGTTTATGCTTGGGGGGATTGTGCCGGTGGCTGGGAGAGAAGCCAACCCTTTTCAGAATGTTATGCTGGGAGTCCTGCCATCCAAGGTGCAGTCTTTCAAAGACTATAACGTGTACACCATCAATTCTACTTAATAAGGCATGGGACTCAGATTTATATTAAGATGTAAAGATAGATTAATTTAAATGCTGACTAATGCAGTAGGATCAGGACTTTTATTATCACTGAGTTCTCTGAAACAATGTCACTTGATCAAAATGGGTTGCACAAGGGCTGGTTTTCTGAACGTGACTTCTCTTCCTTCCGAAAGCTTTATTAATTTGATAGTTATATGTTCTTTCTTAGCAGATGAGGCTAGACTGATCCAAAGTGAAAAGAAAAAAGATGGACACTCTCAGAGGGGTTCAGAGGTTTAATCCCCTCCTCTGGGTTCATTTGTGTGTGTGTTAATACTTAAGTTTGAATTCTTGGCTTCTTTTCTTCCTTTTTCCCTCTGTTCTTGATGTAAAGTGTTGCTGTCTATTGCAGCACAGAATAAAGTGTCTGTTCTAATACCTACCAGCCCCTGTTCTTGCTGAGTTTGTAAAGATGTCAAGGCTGCTAAGAGGTGTCTTCTGTGTCATTGAGATATTCCACAAATATGCCGGTGAGGATGGCAACAACCAGGCAACACTGACCTGCACAGAGCTGAGACAGCTCCTTGAGGGAGAAATTGGGGACTTCCTTCAGGTGAGCAGCTCACTCTTCCCCCATTTGCCACTTTGTAACCCAAGCAGGATGAGCTCAGCAGCTATCTGTCGGCTCAGCAGCTATCTTCGCACTTGGCTAACCAGCTCTCTGCTTTCACTGACCTTTGAACAGTGGTGTTTTTTTTT
>JADRCD010183762.1:4619-28084 GCA_019843815.1 Montemys delectorum
GTAAAACAGTAAATAAATTACACTAAAAACTAAAAGGCCCAGGCTTTCTGCAAAGTGAGTGGGCGGCCCTATGGGGACTCTGGTCAGACAGTGGGGCTCTTCCCTATAGTTGTGTGTGTGTGTGTGTGTGTGTGTGTGTGTGTGTGTGTGTGTGTGTCTGTGTCTGTGGCCCCTCTAGTGCTCTGTTGTGATTTTTGGTCTGGATGTCACTCCTGAGTTCAGGCTTGGGAACTATCTGAACAAACTTGACTTCTACACCTGACCTTGAACTTGCAGCTTAGATGGTCCCTGGAGAGAACCCATATAGTCAGATGTGAATATCCTGATGGGATGCTAAGCCTCAGCTGGACGTCTCTGACCCCCAACCCTGTCCTGACTTCTTTTTTCTTCATACCCACACACCCTGTGCTCTGGTGCCCTTTGACCTTCACCCTCTACTCAGGTAGACAACCAGACTCCTCTCTCCCCTCGTCTAAGCCCCACCCCTTACCCCTCCCCCATGGCTTCTTCAGGCCGCACCAGGCTTTCAGCTCCTCCTCTTTTCTCCTGTGACGGACTCTTAGCTGAGTGATTAGAAAGCTGCATGGGCTCAACGCTCTGCCATGGCTGCCTAGTTCCCTTACAACCAAAGCACAGCCTGTAATCCTTGCAGGGGAATCCTGGCTGTCCCCTCACTGCCCATGGGGCTTTCATGGGCCAATTCAACAGGAATGAAGATGATTTGTCCCAGTCTCAAGCACGATTTTAAGTCTCCTCACCACCACACACCTCTTTCTTAACCTCAGGATGAGACTATGATGATCTAAGCAAGCCCCAGATCACCCCAAACCTATTTGAACTGACACTCAGCAGCCAGAGCTTGTGTGAGCAGTATTGTTTCATATAGGGGATGTTTGTCACACGGCAAACATAGCTGGATCTAACTGATACACTTCATTGTTTTCGGTTTTTTGGCGTCTGAGACAGGGGCTCACTTTGTAGCTCAGGCTAGCCTTGAGTGGGAGATGTTCTTGCTTCAGTCTCTTCCTGGTGGGCAGCACTCGGTGACTGTGGGTCTCAGGCTTGTTTTCTGTGTCTGACACTGAAGATGATTATGTTCAAGGCCTCCAGCACGTAAGGCCAGTGATATGGACAGTGTTTCCAGCCATGACTGAGTGCCCATTAACACACTCTGCCCCAGGGGGACAGACTTCCTGAGCAACCAGAGACCTCTCTGCCCAGAGCTGAGGGACAGAGAAGGGCTTTAAAGAATTTTGATCCAGTCCCTGGGATAGGGAAAATGAAAAAGAACCCTGTGAAGTTGTAGACAGGCTCCTGAGTGGGGAAGCACGAGACTGCTCCATCAGCCTCAGCTCTGATGCTTGACGGGGCCAGTTCTATAAAGGTTGTAGGACCTGAACCCAGCCCTGTCACTCCCCATAGCAAGCCATCTAGCCTCTCTGTGCCTCAGTTTGTTTATCTGAAAGTTGGGAGCAGCGGGACTAACTGCTCCCAAGAATTCTTATATGGAGTCAACTATCTTAGCGCATACTAAGTAGCTTGCTGCTCCAGGGATGGCTGTTCTGAGCAAGTTGTAACACCACTGTAACATTGGTAGCTGTTCTTATTACTGTGGCAATCAAAGGACATTACACCAGCTGCTTAGCTCAATGGGAGCTGGGTTACTCCCACTGGGTTATTAGCTACTCTGACCAGAGCAACTTAAGAGGGGACAGCTTCATTGGGGTTCACAGTTCAAGTTCATTGTGTTGGGGAATCCTAGTTCATTTTCTACTGCTGTCATAACCAAGGGAAGTTTAGGGAGGAAAGGGTTCATTTGGTTTACATGTCCAGGAAACAGTCCATCACTGAAGGAAGTCAGGGCAGGCACTCAAGACAGGAACCCAGAGGCAGGAACTGAAGCAGAGGCCATGGAGGAATGCTTTTCACTGGCTTGCTTACCGTAGCTTGCTTGGCTGGCTTTCTTATACAACTCAGGATCACCTGCCCAGAGGTGGCCCCACCCACCATGGACTGGGCCCTCTGGCATGAGTCACTAATTAAGAAGATGCCCCACAGACGCACCCACAGGCCGATGGAGGCATTTTTCTCCATTGAGGGTCCATCTTCCAGGTGACTCTAGTTTATGACAGATTGAGAAAACCATGGAGCACATCTCGGAAGGCATGGTGGCATGGAAGAGAGGCACCTCAGTCTGGAAGCAGAAAGAGATGAATCCTGGTGATCAGCTGGATTTATCTTCTTCATATAATCCTGGACCACAACCCATGGGATGATGACACCTGGATTCAAGGTGGGTTTGCCCTGCTCAATTAAACCCCTCTACAAACTCCTGCATGATTGTAAATCTATGTGCTGGACATCAAAGATGAACCATGAAAACCTCCAACTTGTGTCTTATCTATTCATCTAAATTTCTTCCGGTACCACAGGAACCATACTGATTTTAGGAAGACGGGGATACCAAGAGATTTGAGGTTTTTCCCCATCCCACTCCGTGCAACCTTATGATGAGTTCAGCCTTGGGGTCCCCAACCACCCCATCTCTAACACCAGGTGACACACCCAGCGTTACTCTATTTGGAGCTTCTATAGGGAAACAGAGGCTCTGAATTGCTAAGGATATTATCCAAAGACACACAGGTCCTGTGTGGTTCAACAGGATTCCCTCATAGGCAGAAGAAATGGGAATGGAGCCACAAAAATATCCAGGAGTGAAAAATGCCACCCAGAAATCTAAACCATGTTATTCTCATGCAGGAGAGAAGGTGTGGCTCTGGCCTTCTCTGTCTCCATCCTCGCTGGGGATTCAATTAAAAATAATGCCCCTCTATCGCCCCAGAGAACAACATTTTAAAAAGTTGAAGCCAGCACTTAAAAACTAAGAATCCACTCTGGGCCCACCCTGTCCCTTGGGGGTGACTTTTTAAGCCTGTCTTATTCTCAGGTGGAGGACCCTCTCAGGGCTGGGAGAGAGGATCCCAGGTGCTGCCTGCTCCAGGGCTTAAAGGGAAACCAGGGGCATAGAAGTTCAGAGAGGCCGCAGACAGCAGCCTCATTCCTTAAACACCACACCATCACAGCACACGTGGCCTAATCCCTTGAGATTCCTCACTGTCAGGAAAGTGACCGAGTGGAATTTGGAAATTAAAGGAACCATACAAAAACAGACTTTAATGTTTCTTTGAGGGAAAGAAGAAATGCCACTCCTATTGAAAATGAAGAAATACCGCTCCTACTGACAATAGATGAGTGGAGTTACTTATCAGGCTCTGGGGCTTCTCACTTGAACCAGACTTTTGGACCCCATCACAGATTCTGGATTTTAGCCCCCAAAAAAGAATCCCCTGAAATGAATTCAAGCCCCTCCCCCAAGACGTCATCTTCACACACCATGAAATCCAGATTTATACATGCCTACTCCCCCAAACAGAATCTGAGGGTTCCTAAAGGTATGTGTTTTGCAAGGAACTGATGGAAGTGTCGTGGGATTGATATAGTTAGGCTCTTTGTGCCTTTTCTGCTGGGTTGGAGCAAGTTTTTACTATCAGGTTTTCAACACAGCTTGCATGGGGGTCACTGGGGTTTGAACCTGAGCAGTGTAACAGGCACACTTGTGTTCTTCCAGCAAAACTCTAGAGAAACTCTAGAGAGTGTTTCAGACAAACTCTCCTCGCAGAATCTAACAACAGAATCCTTCCTGCAGCACACTTCTAGAGCAGCTTTGGATTCAGTGATGCCCTGCTCAACCTGAGCTTGAGGGTGGAAGGTCCTTTCCAGGGACTCAGGAATCAAGACCATTGCTGTAATCTTGCCATAAGGAGCCCAGTCCCAGCTATTCTGTTATCCAAGAGGGGAAGATGGGGCTGGAGTGGATGTAGTTGCTAGAGTGTTTGCCTGTCCCGCATGGATCTCCAGGTTCCATCCCCAGTGCTATGCAATCAGGGCATGACAGTGCATTCTGTAATCCCAGCACTTAGAGATAGATGCTAGATGATCACAGGTTCAGTCATCACTGACTACAAAGCAAATTCCATGTTATCTCAGTCTACAGTAGATGTTCTTTGAGGTGGTGGTGGTGGGGAGGGGTAAAAAGCATATTACTGTGTGGCAGGAGACCCTGCTCTCTGTGTGGAGATCCTCAGCCTATGGAGGTGTAAAGATGCACTTTATGGAATGAACTTGATTTTCTCTGGTTCAGGTACAAGCTTGGATGTTCCATAGTCCTGGATTTAAACCCTGCAATGTAGTTTGAGAGCCCTCCTCCTTTGCTGGTCAATAGTCTGGAGAGTGGAATAGAAAGACCCGTCTCCCAGGGCCATGTGAGATTTAAAGGAGAGTGAGCAGTGCTCTGCCCAGTGCTGGCCATTAGTCACGGCTCTCATGGATGGAGCTGACAGAATGTGAACAAATATCCATCCATCCATCCATCCATCCATCCATCCATCCATCCATCCACCCACCCACCCACCCATCCATTCATCCATCCATCCATCCATCCATCATCCATCCATCCATCCATCCATCCACCCATCCATCTGTCCATCTGCCTGTCTGTCCATTCATCCATCCTTCTATTTATTAACTCCTCCATCCATCTGTCTATCTATTCATCTGTGCATACAACCATCAATCCATTGATTCATCTATCCATCCCTTTAATCATCCATCTATGCACACAACCATCTACCAATCCATCCTTCCATCTAACCATCCATCCACCCACCCATCCATCCATCCATTCACCCACCCACCACCTATCAATCCATCTACCCACCCACATATACAAACATACATCTATCCATTCACCTATCTACTTATATATCCACCTATCCTTCCATTTATGGATCTAACCATCCATCCATCTCTCCATTCATCTATCCATCTACCTATACAGCCAGCCAGCCATCTGTCCATTTATCTAGGCAATGGCAAATGTAACTATGGAAGTTTGGAAGATCAAACTAGCTGAAGGTAGAAACTCTAACGGCTGTTAGATGAATTCCTTTTTGTTCCAGTGAATACTGTTTGTTTAACTTGATCCCCTCCGCTGACTGGCTGAGTCACCCACATCTTGGCAGGCCCATAGCTTTCCTTAACATCTCCCACTTAAATGTCTGACTTCAGCTATAGAAATGGATAAGGAGTTTGGCATGTAACCAGAAGGACCTGCATTTGAATCTCCAGAGCTCACATAAACTGAATGTGGTACTGCCAGCCAGCCTATGCAATAGCAAACAAGATAGAAGGTGAGGACTGTTACTTAGCTTGTCTTCTCTCCTCCATGTGTGTACCAAGGTGCATATGTGCAAACACACACACACACACACACACACACACACACACACACACTGAGTTGGAAGTGAGAGCTGAAGCAATTGATATGCACAACCCCATATCAAAGACTGAGGAAAACCCTCTTTGTGGCTTCAGAGAGAGGCTAAGCTTTGCAAACCACAGGAATCTCTTAGTGCATGAGCCCAGGCAGGGGCAGGACCATTTGCTAAATTCTCCTTCAGTTTCACACCTGTCTCCCTGCTGCTGCCTCCTCCTCAGCCCTCCAGCTCAGCTCAGGGCTAACGCCCTGCTCCTCTGTGAAGCTGGGAATTAAGAATCAGCCACAGGCTTCTAACTGCGGTGTAAGCTCAAAGCTTTCACCACACCTCATGCCTCACAGGCTTAATGCAAGTTCCAAGGTGTACAGAGGACCCCAGATCTCGCCTTAAGTTGACACTGACTGTGGGAGATGCTGTCAGTTACCAAAGCCTCCCTTCCCCTCCTTCTACACCACAGAAACGATCCAGTTTTGCAACTACTGATGATCTCTGGATTTGGAGAGAAGGTGGAACCTTCCCTGAGCCTCAGGGGTGAGCACAATAGGTTTATATTATGATTCATGTAATCCTGCTCCTGTCTGCCAGCAGTTGATTAAAGGGGAACACAGAACCCAAGGCTGGCTGAAGAAATGAAAGAGAAAGCCTTCTCACTTGAGAGAGAAAGATGGAGTTAGGGGTAGACAGAGAGAGGCACAACCTCATGACCTGTTTGAGTAACCCCAAACCCTTATTTTTTTTTCCCCATGACTGTACTCATTGCCTGACGGTCACAAAGTGACCGCAGTAGCTTCAGGTATACATGTCCCCCAAATAACCAGTTGCATGCTAGCATATCAGGAATCATCTGACAAGGATCATGAGTAGATATGAACCCTGCTCCATCACCCTTCTGTTGGTAAAGCTCTGCTTGGATTCCCATAATTCTCAGCCACTGAACTCCAGCTGCCCATAGAAGGACCTTCTCAGCAGCCATCTTTAACAACTGTACTCCCCTCACACCCCTCACTCATGCCCAAGCTTTCTTCTATGACCGTCTGTATTAGTTAATTTCCTGGTTCTATGACAAGAGGCCTCACAAGAACAACTATTGGGAGGATCTATCTGGGCTCACAGTTTAAGAGAGAATCTTCCATCGTGGCAGGAAGGCATTACAGGTCAGCTCCTGCCTTGCAGGTGAGAGCCTACAGCCATGACCCCTCACCAGCAGCACACCAGGAATTACACAGCCAGCAAGTAATGGAGTTAGGGCTTTAATCATCTGAGAGCTAGAGAGATGGCTCAGTGATTGAGCACTTGCTCTTCTCGTAGAGGACTAGACTTTGGTTCCCAGCATCTACATAGAAGCTCACAACCATCCTGAAGTCCAGCTCCAGTGTCTGGTGCTGTCTCTGGCCCCCGCGGGTACTGCATTCATGTATCCATGCACGCAGGGACGCAGGGACGCAGGGACGCAGGCACACAAGCATACACAATTGCACACAGACAGATACACATAAGTAACAATTAAATACATCTTTAAAAAAAAAAAGATGATCTGTGTCTACACTTGGACCGATGCCAGCAAGTATAGCTTCCCTAAGTCCGCTCCCACTGCGGCAAACTAGAGATCAGAGGTGCCGACTCTCAGGGCTGACATGAGAACGTGGCCAAGGGCTCTGTGTGGAAATAGGTGGTATATCCTCTTTGGAAATGGTGAGAGAAGAAGAGAGAAGCTGAGGAAGGAGGGTGAGGGCGGAGGCAGCAGGAGGAGGAGCCTGCAGACATGCACTAATTAAGGGCTTCGTCACCAGCTCAGCGATGTGTCAAGATGACAGTCAGTCAAGCAGATGAGGGAAGTGAATTTAACATTTCCTGGGGGATGCCCAGGCCTAAGCTAGGCTGGCAGACAAGAGCACAGCGGTGACAAAGGAAGCCGCCAGAAGGTTACTTATATGAAATTATAGTGAAGGACTTGAACTCTGTCACCCTGGTGCCTTTAACTGTTTCTTGGCAAAGGCAGGCTCAGCAGTCTGTGGAATGGACCCATTTCTCTTGGATTATGCACTAATACACAAGCAATAGGTGTGGGTATTTGGAGCCATGAAGAAGAATGTGGGTGTTAGGTGCTTTGTCTTTGGTGCTTCAGCAGCCTCTACCTCAGTACCTCACCCTTGCCATCAGTATCTTCTGATACTTGTGGCCCTGGGGTGTCAGGCCCTCTGACACAAAGGTCAAGTCTCGGATACAAATTCAAGTGGCTGTTCTAGTTGAGTTCAGACCATCAAGAGGATCTGGTGCTGTGGAGGGAACAGCTGCCTGCTGAGAGCCAGGGTCATGGAGATGGCAAAGGGCCTGCCAGAGATCTCCCAAAGCGGGAATCTCATCTCCTTGGTCCCGCCTTCCAGTATTTCACTGGGGCTCCTCATTGGCTGAAACAAACTCGATACTAATCAGCAAAGACTTCTGGGAAATGTAGTTTATGGCCTATGGGGGGAAGGATGGGGAACGAAGCAGGCCAATGAGCAACTACATGTTAGCATGTTCAATCCTTGCAAGCAAGACAAGACCTGTGTCTGTCTATTTCTCATACACTTGAGCGCAATTTTGCAATTCATTCATTTTTCTGACTCAGGATACTATTGCAAAATGATCATAGCAGAGCCATTCAGGACCTATAGGAACACGCTGACTCGAGCAATCCCCTGCAGTGATTTCCCCAATGCCGGACATGTAAGGTTGTTCCCATGTTTTCCCCTTTTGTGTTCAGAGAGACCCTTTCTGGTTTGGTTCAGACACAGCCCATGCTGTTCCAATGAAGGGTCCACAGCCATGGTAACTAACATCCCTCTAGCTAGCTGACTTGTTGGTGTGCACTCTAAGTATCAGTTCTTTGCAGTGCTGTCTTTTATTTCTTCCAGGACCACTAGCCCCTAAGGGGGCGGGTAGGGAAGAGGGTTAGTAGTAAGGCCAGAGAGTTAGTTCAGAGATTCAGAGTTAGTGCTGGTCGGTGGTCTACCCTTCAATCCCTTCCCTGGACCTGTCTGAAGACCTCATGCACATAGCCCTGCTTGAAAGCAGCTGCTGAACTCTCACAGGCAGCTTCCCACACCAAGGAATCAGCTCACCCACTGGTTACAGCTTTAGGATGCACACAACCGACTCTAGCTGGTTCTGGAATTTTCCATGCGCCCATGTCATATTCTTCAACCTCTTGGTTCCTCACCTTCCCAGCTTTGGGTCTCATTCCACCCAGACACTGATACGGCAACTGTCATTTTGACCGTGTTTTATTATCATGATCTGCTGTGGACTTCTGATGAAGAGAAAGCAGGAAGGTTTAGTCTCCGTCTCCGTGTTCCTTTGTAGCAAGCAGCAGCGTTCGGGCACACGCCTTGGGCTAATTCCCTTGTGTGCTAACTCCTTCCCCTTCCATGGTCTCTGCTCAGCTAGGATGCAGCTAGCACGACACCGGGGTTAGCGGGCAGTCCAAACTGGATTACATGTTAAATCAATTTACCCTTCCTCCCCAGGGACAGCACAGGCAGGTTCCACATGAATAATGACTTGTCGGAGGCAGTAAACTGGATTATTTGAACAAAAACGGGGAAAAAACAACTCTTGTTCATTTTTTAATGATGGCTTCTGTGTCCAGACTCCGGGTTGGGCTTGAGGCAAGGAACAAGGATGACGGGCAGAGGCGCTCGCCTTGCTTGCATGGGGATGGTCTGTCATCCAAGAGTGATTGTTTACATTTTAGTTGTGGAATCAAATTCCAAAGAATTATTTTTGTCTCAAGTGTTCTTTAATATCTCAGTCCCTTCTGCCTTTAAGCTCATGTACGTCATGCCTGGAGCTCAGATCTGGACACAGCTCTAATGGTCCCTGTGTCTACAGCTTGGTCTCCACCGTGGTTCTCTTGGGAGGTTGCTGAGCTTTGAGGGGAGTGGCTTAGAGGGGGCTTGTGGGTCTTTGGGGATGAGGAGTTGCCCTTGAAGGGCACTATGGGAGCACAGCCTCTTCCACTTCCCAGTTTTTCTCTCTGGATGCAGTTTAAGTGTTTTGTTCTGACATGTTCACCTATGATGTGCTGTCCCGAGATCCCTCGAGCTGCCAGAGAGAGCTAGATGCAGTGTGACTGCCGTTACCTACTGGAGTCCCCACAACTTTTCTTCTTCACAGACCATTGTTTAGGGCATTCATTACAGTGATAGCCAGACTCAAGGGCTAGCTGAGGGACAGAGAAGGCTAGACTCAAGGGCCAGTCCAGAGACAGAGAAGGCCAGGGCCAGTTGGGGGACAGAGAAGGCCAGACTCAAGGGCCAGCTGAGGGACAGAGAAGGCCAGACTCAAGGGCCAGTTGAGGGACAGAGAAGGCTAGACTCAAGGGCCAGTTGAGGGACATAGAAGGCCAGACTCAAGGGCCAGTTGAGGGTCAGAGAAGGCTGCAGGTGTGTTTCAGTTGGTAGAGTGCCAGCACACATGAAGCCCTCGGTCCATCCCCAGCATCACATAAGCCAGGCATGATGGCCCAGGCTGTCGTGACAGCACTTGGGAGGTAGAGGCAGGAAGAGCAGGAGTTCAGGGTCATCCTGGGCTACACAGTGAGTTCAAGACCAGCCTGAAATCTGAGACCTTACCTGAGAAGGGAGTGTCGGTGGGGCAGGCTTCTAGCAGGTTCTGAGAGAGGAACTCCTCTGGGAACAATTGGTGTTTTGGAGGAGATAGAGAAAGCTAGCAAGGCCATTTGTCTGCTGTCATGGAGATACCAACTTTGTGTCCCTTCGAGAGCACAGTGGGCCCCTCAGAAGGCTGGCAAGCGAACGTGCACCACAGAGCTAACTATGTGGAGTAGGGCACGGTCTGATGCTTGTCAGTAAAACGTGGAGCACTCTCTGTGTGCTGAGGGATCACCTTTGCCCCTCTGCCTACAAAGTCACATGAATGAAGAACAAATGTAGTCCTTTGTACAAGTTTGCAGAGTTCTGGGCTGCCAGGATAACCATAGAGATGAGGCAGTTTCCCTGTGCACTACTTTCAGGGCCCCTTTATGAGGAAGATGGCTGTGTATTCCAGGGAGTTGAACACAACAGACTCCAGAGCCAAGTCATTTCCTCTCAGTGTGACATTTGGAAAGTTACTTAACCTCTCTGTTCAATGATTTCCTCACCTCTAAATTAAGAAATATGTCCTGCCCTGATGGTCCCACAGACAGATAGAGTGAAGTTCTTAGAGTTTAAGAAGAGCTTGTGGGAAGTTAAATGTTACAATTACTGTGATTATTATTGTTGCTATTATTGTTAATGTTATTTTGCTTTTTTTGCATATGTGTGTTTGTTTGTGTGTAGGTCAGGATTGACATTAGATATCTTCCTTGATAGATCTCCACTCTATATATTGAAACATATTCAGAACCCAGAGCTAGCCTTGGCAACTCTAGCCAGCCAGCTTGCTGCTGCAGAGATTTCTGATCTCTGTCTCTGGAGCACAGTAATTACATCCAGTCTGCCACCCTCACCTGCTTTTTATGTGCGCTCTAGGAATCCAAACTCTGGAAAGAGGATGCTGGAGGTGTAGCTCCTTATGTGAGTTGCAATAGTGTCTGTTCAAAGCACAAAGGTTGCATTCCTTCTAGCAGAAGTGGTTTGGAGAAGGCTTGGTCCCACCTTAGACTATCTTTGGCTTGTAGGAAGCATCTTTACCCGCTGCTGCCACTGCATGACCATTGCGCAAAGCTGGGGGGGGGGTCATCTCTTTTTATTCAATGGTGTCCTATACCTTGATCACCTTGGCTCCTCAGCACCTTGCCCAACTATTCTCCGGTAGTGGCTCCTAGTTCCCCACAGTCCCCATTGTTGTCCTATCACTGGTGTAAAGCCAGATTCCACATCTCAGGGGAAGCAGGTGACATTTTTCTTTCTGGGCCTGGCTTATTCCATTGATTCCCAGTTCCATCCATTTTTCCTGCAAATGACATAACGAACTCCCCCCACCCCCACATCCTTGCACACCTCCCCCAGCGCGTCCCGTGTCTCCGGCTTCTTTGTTTTACAAAAGACATCACTCATGTTGGATTAGGGCCCGTCCTAATAACCTTGTTTAAACATAATTCCTCTTTAAGACCCTGTCTCTAAATGCAGTTACATTCCGAGGCACAGGGGTTAGGTCTCCCACTAGGGACTCTTTGTGGGGGAGAGCGAAGCCAACAGTGACACCTCTGTCTTGTGTGGGAATGGACCAGGCTGAAAACAGTGCCCGTAGGAACAGCAGAATCAAGGACCCCAAGTGCCATGAAGGCAAAGTGGCCGTGCCCCAGGCTTCCTTGCCAGTAGAAGGGACACTGTTCCTGCCCCAGGTGAACTGTTCAACCAGCAGAAAACATGACTGAACATCCCAGGTTTGAATCAGGGTCTCCAGATCTTCTATATGTTCGATTTTAGGATGCTGGCACGCCCAAGAACCCTGGACCCGGGTTTGAGAGAGTGCCACTTTGGCTTTCTTTTTTGTACAGAGCCAGTCTGTGTTCCCTAGTTGCTATGCAGGAAGCCAGGGGATGCTCTGGGAAGGGAATGTGGTTTGAACAGCTCTTGGGAGAACAGCAGAGGCAGCACTGAGAATTCACAATGTAAGTTGATGTTTGATTTTCTTTTGAAGACGGGGTTTCACATAGCCTGTGCTGGCCTTGAACTCCTTATGTGTCCATGGATGATGGCCTTGAACTTCCAGTCCTCCTGCCTTTACCTCCCTAGGGCTAGGGTTACAGCCCTGAGCCACCACGTTCAATTTGTTCTTCCCTGGAGCTGGAACCCAGAGCCTCATGCTTGCTCAGAAGCACTCTGCCAACTGAGTCACACCCCCCACCACAAGCATAGATTTCCCCCTCATCACAGTTCCCATTGACAGAGACTTAGAGCCCCGCCACATCTTGTTCCCAGGGTTCTTAGCCTTCCTGGATGTGGAACAATCTGGCAGCTTGTAAAGCCAGGAGAGACCCAGGGATGCAATAGAATAGTCTGTTTTGTCAAAAGAGTATATTTCCAGCCTCCTCCAGTCCCCAGAGCACCCTGCCTCAGGCATGCCCTGTCCTTCTCTAACCCAAGCCTTAGACTTCAAATCCCATACACGGCGCCCCAAACCCCTCCACCAGACCAAAAGTAATGGGTACCGTTTTTCTAAGTGAGCTCTTCTTCCATTCCCTATCTCAACTTTGAAACTTTTGGCATCAGTCCAATACCATGGCTGTAATATTCTGTGACCTGGTTACTTTTTTTTTTCCCCCCCTTTGAGAAAAAATGCATCACGGATTTTTCTCTGCTGAGAGAAGAACTCATCCTATTCAAAATCCAGGAATGCCCCCAGCCTGTGCCCCAACTGCTGATTGGATTTCAGTGTGTGTGTGTGTGTGTGTGTGTGTGTGTGTGTGTGTGTGTGTGTGTTGGGGGTGGGGAGGACCTAGCTCCACCTGATGTATCTAATCAAATGCACACCGGGCCAGAGAGTATCTCTTTCTGCCATTCAGGGATTAAGGTTTTCTGCAGCCTTTCCTCTCACAGTGTCTCCATCTCATCCGCGAGACAGCATCGCCCCGTAAATCAGGGTGCCGAGGACAGTCAAGGTCATGAATCCCAGACTTCATCCCCGCTCCATTCCCCCAGTCAACCAGGAAAGGTGAGTTCCCAGGGGGCCTTTGCTGAGTGGTGGTGACCCAGGTGGGGCCTCCTGGGTAGCCAGCCCTGCACACTCTAAACCAGCTGCGGAGGAGAGCAGCCTTTTCGGAACCTATCCGGTGTCAAGTGCCGTGCATATGTCACAGCCCTGCGGGGCGTGGCTGTTGTGGTCCTCTGAAGGGAGACCCGGACTCAGAAAGCTGAGCTGATCATTCGAGCTCATGCAAAAGCATCATGATATTCGCCCTTCTATCTTTTAAATTTCATCTTCCTTCCTTTTCTCCTTCTTCCCTCCCTTTTTTCTTGTCCCCCCCCCCCCCCCCCCGTGCTTTCCTTTCTTTGTTCCCTCATTCCCTCCTCTTCCATCCCTTTGTCCCTCCCTCCCTTCCCCCCTCTCTCTTTCCATCCTTATACATTCTTTGCCTCTGGGGTTCCCTGAGTGCAGACACCTGATCAACCAGGATGCCCAGTGCCAGCAAGCCGGCGCAGCCACCCCCTGCAGGACACTTGTGTCAAGCAGCAAAGGCCCTGTCATCAGCATGCTCCCTCCTGTGAGTGACCCCTGTGACAGGGCTCTGCTGGGGTCTGGACCTGGTGCACAATCTTGGCGCTTTGTAGTCAGGAAGTGTTCACTGTGAAAGTGGGGTGTAGCTGGCTTTTCAGTCCAGCGTTTCTCTGGCCATGTCTGGAAGCAGGGTGGCTTTTAATAGGTGTCTGATGGGAAAAGGTGGAACTCTACAGAGGTTCTGAGAAGGATTTATTGACAGTCCAAGTCTGTGAAATGCAGTGTTCCCTCCATATCAGCCACATATTGTTGAGTTTATAGTTCAGAAGCTGAGAACTCTCTCAGGCGCTGGGCTGGACAAGGAACCCGAATACTCTAACATCTTGCTCCCATCCAACAAGCTACCTGTCTTTCTAGCATGATTCATGTGACCCTCCCACCTGTCTCTGGCCAGGCTGACAGCAGAGGCCCAACCTGATTCCCCAGCGTTGACTCCTGCCTAACGAAAAGCCATTTTTTTTGCACTGGGTCAGAGGGCTGCCCTATCTTTCCCACTGGACCACAGGGAAGTCACATAGTACAAGAAGCAAGAATGTCCCCAAGGCAAGAGAGTTCGAAGAGCACTGTAGAGCCTCTTTTCTGATTTGGTGTGGAAGCTGAGGAAAATTACAGAGCAAGGAGAACCCCACCATGGGAATGCAGGAGGAGCAAGACCATGTCTAGCATAATGGGTTTCCAGCAAAGAGTGGGGAGTGGGGAGACAGATGGATGTTCTCTGGGCCAACGAGCAGAAGGCCATCTTGGCCATCCTATATAGAAAAACATCTCTCAGATCCCCAGTGCCCATCTCTCACTAATAAAGATATTATTTTAACCCTTTCCTTCTACAATCAGAATTTCTATTCCTAAACCATGTCAATATCAGTGCAGAACAGGAGAGTGGATGACAGGACCAAATCCTCACTCTATTCCTCTCTTGTCTTCCTTATCTGGGGGCTGAGATGCAAGGAGACCCTGGGGTTCCCACGGCTATGAAGCCATATGAGGCTTTGGGATGGACACCCCTTCCTCTAAGATCTTCCCCACTGAACTTGAACAACTAGAACTTACTGCTCTATTTTAAAACTAAGTTCACAGTGCCCAGCAATCCATTTTATGTAATTCCATGAAGCCTCAGTACAGTTTCCATCCCCAAATAATGGCCAAGTTAAAATGTGACAGAATCATCAGCAGTGGGCTCTCTGAAATGCCAGTCACCTGGGAACATCCATTCCATCTTGCCTTCTGGCTCTCTGTCTTTCTTCTGCCTTTCTTTTTCTTGTTTCTATTTCTTTCAAGATATGCGATTCCTCACCTATCTCCTCTACTCTCTCCTCTGTTGAGGTTTGGTCTTTTCACATGTATAGTAATGCTTAGTGTGGTCTCCCCAAGACCTGGTTGCCCCAGACATGAAAGAGTACTCAGGTATCATCTAACCCATGGTGGCTTCTCCTCCGCCTCTCTTTGTGGTTCCTCTGACCCCAGCCTGGAAATCCTCAACCCCACCTACATCTCTTCTGCCCAGCTATTGGCTGCTGACATCTTTATTTACCAATCAAAAATAACTTAGGAACAAGGTCACATAGCCTCACTTGGGTCTACATGCACACAGACTCTCTCGGCTCTGGGACAACCAAGTCTTAAAAAAAACCAATATTAGCATTAAGCTACAAACAACGTCGGGCCAATCCACTAAACTCCTCCTCTTTCCTTCCCTCCCCTTCTCCACTCTCTCTGAATTTGTGTCTCGGGCTGACGAGGCAGACATACATTGGGCCTGCTGTGCCCTCTTTCTCTATAAATAGTGTAATGGACTTCTGGTGTCAACTCTTCCAGAGGCCTTAGCTCATGGTGAAGGACATGAACTCTGACACTAGAGTAGCTTTGTTTTGTGAATTAAATAAAATTCTACATGGAAAGTACTCAACACAGTTGCTCCAAACAATTTTTTTATTGTTACTTTGCAAAGCACAACAAACAACTTTGTCTCTAGGCTCCCACTATGGTCCAGCCCCACTCACTGTGGAAGTCTCAGATCCAAACATAGCAGGCACCCTATCTCTCCTCCAAGATCAACAAATGAGTGACATCTGAGAGATCATGGAGGACCTCCTACATGCTTGATACTGGAAAATGAGAACCAGACAACAATAGATATCACCGGGATCCTCTTAGATGATTCCAGAGAAGGAAGGATATAGGTCAGGCAGCAAACATGGCTGTGAGCATCTACTCAGAGGTTGTAATTTTTTTCTCTGTTTATTGTTGGGGAGGGAATCAGAGGAGCTTCATAAAAGAGGTGCAAAGGTATTGGGTCTTAACTTTCCCTCAATTAATTACTCTCCACAAACAGCTCCCTCCTGGTCACTCTCTAACACCCATGTAGGTTTTCAGCCCATAGCTTTGTTCCCAGCCTTGGAGATATACTGATTTCTGGGGACCTCCATGCCACACCCAAATATGACAGGGGTCTGCTGAGAGGCTGCCTGTGACCCCCAGGTAGTGAGATGCTCAGGCATTTGTCACTGTCCAACATCTTCCAAAGGACTGGGGGCTGCCTTGACCCAGTGCTACCGGGAGCTGCATCAAGGAAATGCATTAAGAAGAATCAGCAAGAGGTGAGGGAAGCGCTGTTCAGCCTCCCTACCTCTCAATTATTTATCACTCATAATTTCCAGCAAATCTCTGGCTGTTTATTGGTTGTCATCCATTATTGAAGCACTTCCTAGGGCTAGGGCCAGGTATTCAGGAGCCAGAGCAGGGGCATACTCTTGAAAGCTGTTAGACAACCTCAAGGGAGAAGTGGGGCCTCCAGAGTGGCTGGTCATCCACCGAGAATACACCTTTTAATTGTTGGCTTTTGTGGGAGCCTGGGACTGGTCAGGATCCAGTGTGTGGTTTACCATGATACTTCAGGGGTGTGTGTATGTGTATGTGTGTATGTGTGTGTATGTGTGTGTGTATGTGTGTATGTGTGTGTGTGTATGTGTGTGTGTGGTGTGTGTGTGTGTGTGTATGTGTGTGTATGTGTGTGTGTGGTGTGTGTGTATGTGTGTGTGTGTATGTGTGTGTGTATGTGTGTGTATGTGTGTGTGTGTGTGTATGTGTGTGTGTATGTGTGTGTGTATGTGTGTATGTATGTGTGTGTGTGTATGTGTGTGTGTATGTGTGTGTGTGTTAAGTTGCTGGGGTGATGACAACGACTGTGGTCCCCCACAACTTTTGTGAAGTTGTATGGAGAGAGCGAACTGCTGTGGGTCATGAGCCATTGCATTAGGTTCCTCCAAACCTCCTGAATGGTCATTGTATATCTCTCTCTGGACCAATATTTTGGTTTTCAGATATATATATATATATATATATATATATATATATATATATGCAACTATAATGCTATTTCCTTAGCATACAAGACACAATATTCTTTTTTTTAACTTTTATTGCATTATGATGAGAAAACTTACATGATTTTAATTTGTCTGAATTTGTTAACATTTAAAAACATATTTTAAGTAAATAGAATTAAATCACATTCTTGTTTCCCTTTGGTACCCCAACTCCTCTCAGAGACCCCCTCTTCAATACCTACAATATCTTTTTTTTTTTTAAAGACACATCATTCTTGCAGAAACCCGCGGCTCAGCCTGTCTCTGCCTTTGTGCTCCCTCCGTCTGTTCCAGCCTTCCAAAGCTGGTGCTGTGTCTGCTTCTACAGAACCCCAAATGCTGTCCTTCGTGTGTTTGCACTGTGGTAGTAACTTTTCCCGTTGCTACAATGAAACAACCTGATAAGGACAGCTTAAGGGGAGTGGGCTTTATTTCAGCTCACAGTTCAAGGAAACAGCCCATCCCGGTGGGTGGGAGGGATAAAAGGCGGCTGGTCTCTGCCTGCTGTGTCCACAGTCAGGAAGCAGAGAGAGGTGAAGCTGGTGCTCAGCACACCCTCTCCTTTTCATTCCATCTTGGCCCTAAGCCCATGAGTGAAGCTGTCCAGGTGGGTTTTCCTTCTGTTAAACCTCTCTGGAACCACATTCATCCCCAGATGTGTTTCCTAGGTGATTCTAAAACCAGTTAGGTTGAGGATGAGGAGGAATCCCTACACATCGCCATGCTCCTGCCACTGCTGATCTTCTCTAAGCCATGACCATCATGTCCCACTTTAGTGACAGGAACGGGCTCCTCGAAGTCTCACTTCTCTTTATGGTTTCTGTTAAGCTTTTCTCCAACAGCGGGCAGAGGCATAGAGGGGAAACATCAATCAGGAGTTCAAGACTCCTTAGACAACACAATTGCTGCACAAGCAGGAAGACCAGAGTGTGGATCCCAGAGCCCACGTGAGTGCCACATGGTGTGTGGCAGGTGCACTAACTCTGGCTCTTAGGGGGTGGATACAGGGGGCCATGGGGACAAGCTGGCTAGCTGGGGCAGCCCTAACAGCTATTAATCTCAGAACATCACACTTGTTCACGTGCTTACACACACACACACACACACACACACACACATATACATACATACATGAACACACATATACAAACACACACCACAGAAGTCAGGGAACTCTACCTTCCTTCTCTAACACACTAAAATGAAGTCCTTTGGAGTCCACGTGAGCCCCTCTGTCTGATTTCTGAATGGTTCCCTCTATCTCACTTACCAGAATTCTCCCAACATCAGCCTCTCTCATCGTTGAGTCGGTGGCTTCAGCAGATTCTTCTCTTGTCAGAATCCTCACTTGAACTCTTCTCTTATTCAGAAGGCCCACTCCAGCTCTAACCGGGGGAAATCTCTTCCTCTTGTCATTCAGTCCCCTACGTCTCATGTCTATTACTGCTCTGTTGTGTTGTTGGACTTTTGATACCATTTATCAATAACGTATTTATTGGGTTACTTCTTCAGATGTTGAAGAATCTAACCCCATGACTGGCTTGAGAATTCTAGGGGACAATTGCTAGTGTCTCCCGTGAGGTCAGCTGTGCAGGGCATGTGCAGAAAATATCAGTAAACAATCATATGAATAAGATGATGGTTTGTGATCCTTAAAGAGTCCCCATGAACTCATGGTCTCATCTCCTACTGGACCTTCCACCCCTGGTAAGCAAAACCACCTCATGACCCACATGACAGCCCCATCAATTAGGACAACGTGAACCAGGGATCCTCGCTTCTGGGACAGGGATATATCTGCTATGTTCCCCTCCCCATACTAGAACACCACCAAACCAGGATGACTCTCACCTTTGGGACATGGGCATCCCATTGTGGAAGGACCTCGACTACTGAAGAGACTTTCTTTAGAACACCTCTGACTCTGCCTGTCTACATCTGCATACCATTTAGTTTGGTTCGCAAAGTTTAATTAAGAGTGTAGACTCCCGAATTTGATACTAGAGACCCAGGTGCTCCACTCACAGGCCTTGTGGCTTTCAGGATAAAGGACCATAGCTCCCTGGAAAGGACCACAGCCCTCTGAAGCTCCATGTCATTTACCTATAAAATAGAGATGACACTGTCATCAGGCCTTCAGTCCAGACCTTTTCCTGGTCTATCTAGCCTCCTTCTAGGTGAAATTGAAATTGAGTAGACCTGGAACCAGTTTCAAACTGGAAGCAAGAGGTTCCCCTAAGAACCCTCAATGCCTGAAGATTAAGAAGTGTCTCAACCCACGGCATGGCTTCTGCTCTGCAGAATGCTTCCTTTTCCTCCCTCATCAAATCAGATAGAATCTGTGGGTTTAGCTTTTTAATTCCAGGACTAATTAACCCTCTGGAATATTAGCATTGTTTTAGAGATCTTTTTAATGTCCTTATAATTTAATGAGCAGCGCAGATTCCATTAGCCAAATTACACTGGGCTGTTAAGGCCAGCTTAGGAAGATGCTAATGAAAGGGTTTTTTTGACATCCTTCTCCCTGATCACTCATGTTTACGTGACAATTCACGTGTCCACTCTAAAGGCTTGTGCCTTACCTGAGTCTGTGTCTAGTTGTGTGCCCAGGAACCCCGAAATATTGTGGAAATTCAAATGTGGTTTTAGTTAATATTTAACAGGAGAACTCCAGTCCAGATCTGCAAATCTACCCTACTGTACACACCACGAGCATTGTTGGTTGATAGGGATGGTAATTGAAGTATTAACGACTTGCGTCTGTTTTCCAATTAGAAGATCTTAATTCATCAGCTGGAAGCCCAGCATGTCTGCACTTAATCATGTATTGATGGGAGCTGGTCCTACTAAGTGGCCTTATTTGTGACTGAGAGAACTTTGGTGGGAATGCCAAATACATTTCCTCCTAACACCTCCAGGGAAAGCCCCAAAAGTCTAGAGTAATCACTCACAGTGTAAAAGGAAACATGGAGCTTGAGTTCTCTAATTATGTACAAAAGGGCAATGAGATCTCCGGTCAGCATGGATTACACTTGCCAAACACCCAAGTCCTGGCCCCAAGTGTGAACACGTTACCTTCATCTCTTTCTCCCTCCTCTATCTGGTATTTCTGAGATGCTCATCTCCAGGGTTCAAGTCTCTTCGGTGTGTTCCAGAAGTGTGTACGTTACTGCTGGCGTATGACTCAGCCCTGCTCGGCTTTACCCTGAAGCAAGGCTCCTTGGCTGACTCCGGGACCCACAGATTCCAGAAGGATTGTTCTGATGGTTTGAATGGCAAATATTCACCACAGGCTTCTGTGTTTCAACACTCCCCAGCTTTGTGGTGTTCTCTGAGGATATAGTGGGAACATTTTAGACAAGGGGTTTTGGGTGGAATTCATCCAGCCATGGGAGCAGGGCTTGCAGGTCACAGGCTAACTCTACTTCCTGTCTGCTGCAGCTCTCATGCAACTCTCCTACTGTCAGAGCCGAGAGGGCATTGCTAGACTCACCATGCCTTCCCTGCTGTCAGGAGCAACCACACTCTGTAAACTGTGGACCACCACTGATCCTGCTCCGCTTGGATTGTTTCTGATAGGCATTTGGTCACAGTGACAGAAAATGAGGGTCCATCTAAAAACCCCAGTGCCATCTCGGGGCCCCTGGTATTTCAAAGTCATGGTTCTGAAAGCCCAGACTATGCAAACACTGACAGAAGTGGGTCCACTTCCTCTGTGGCCTAGCCCTGCCAGTTACCTGAGCAGACTACCCCTGTCTCATCTCTGCCTCCATGTGATTCCCAGCCACCCTTAAAATCAGCCCTGTGCTCAGAGCACATCTGTGCTACAGACACTGTGGGGCAGTAAGCAGGAGGGCTGCCTGTGAGGGTGAAGGAGGTACCCTCTTGGGGTTGTGCCTTTGGGGTCTGTGGTGGTTTATCTCAGTTGGCAACTCAACACACTTGGGAAGAGGAGACCACCGAGGAACTGCCTTCATCAGATTGGCCTGAGGTCATGGCTGTGAGGGCATGTTTTTAATTGCTGATCTATGAGAAAGCTATATGGGCATGAGCCAGGGAACAAGATAGTAAATAGCATTTTCCCATGGCCTCTGCTTCATTGTCTGCCTTGAGTTCCTACCTCGGCTTCCTGAGATCAGCAAAGGACTGTGACCTATAAGCTAAATAATCCCTTTCTCCCGGAGTTGGTTCTGGTCAGTGCTTTATCACAGCAATAAAATCATACTAGAATAGAAATTGTATCATACTCCCAGTCTCTTTCTCCCTTCCTCCCTCTCTCCCTCCCTGTCTCTCCATATATATTAATATATACGTGTATATATTTTCACATACACATCTCTGGTATTGTTTCATAGATGATAAAGTGATCTTTACTTTGTTTTGAGAGACAGGGTCTTTCTCACTAGCTCTGAACTTGCCTAGTAGGCTGTTCTGGCTGTCCAGAGTACATCAGATGTCAGTCTGTCTCTGGCTGTCCAGAGAACATCGATGTCAGTCTGTCTCTGGCTGTCCAGAGAACATCGATGTCAGTCTGTCTCTGGCTGTCCAGATGTCAGTCTGTCTATGGCTGTCCAGAGTACATCACTGTCAATCTGTTTCTGGCTGTCCAGAGTACATCAGATGTCAGTCTGTCTCCACTCCGCAGTACCGAGATTACAGACCACATGCACATCAGACCAAAGGCAACTTTTTGAGGTGTGGATTCTGGGAATTGAAATTGTGAGCACTATGCAGACCCAGCCATCTCTCTAACCCTCTTCCTTACTCTTTAGCCCTATTTACTACTGAAATATCTCAAACTAACAATACACTGCCAGCTGAAAACTCCTGGAAGATGCCAGGACATGGAATAAATACATGGACTTAGAGAGCAGTAGTTCTAAGATGGGGAGAATAAAAAAAAAGGGGATAAAATATGTGAAAATAATAGCAGATCTGGAGAGATGGCTCAGTGGTTAAGAGCACTGGCTGCTCTTGCACATAGCCTGGGTTCAATTCCCAACAACCACCTGGTGGCTTACAACTGTCTGTGACTCCAGGATCTGACACCCTCACACATACATGCAGGCAAAACACCAATATGCATAAAATTGTAATAAGTAAATTATTTTAAATGGTAGGGCTTAGTGGACTTGGCCTTGGGGCTAAGATGGAAGGAGCAATGAGACCATAGTTGTGGCTAAAAGGAGAAGTAGATGGAATGGAGTCACATTCCCTGCAGAAAAGATGATTAACTTCCCCCTAGGAGTAGGGAGCTTCAGAAGGCTCTCTGCGCTGGAAAGAATAAGCAAGGTTGTGCTTTCGTGGTCCCCAGGACACACGTAGAATTGTGGCTGACAACCTGCCAGGACCACTGCGCTTTCTCCTGGTGTCTGAGCCACAGAACCACACTGCTCACAAGAAAAGAGCCATCGAGACTGTATTCTATTGATTATTCTCAGCCTACCAACTCTGCTCTAAAGAGAAACACTCTGGGCACCACGCCGGGTCTTCTTTCTCAGAAAGGCTAGAGGTGATAGGGTGCCAGGAGAGGAAGCTGCTCACGTGGGAGGCGGGGGAAAGACTGGAGCGCCTGTGAGTCTGGCCCCATGGAGTCCTGGTTTTGCCTATCTGCCAGCATCTCATGGTTTCCTGGAGGGCTTGGGAGAGATGGTCGCTCTCAGAGAGAATAGAGGATGGGGAGGGACAGAGGGTCATGCAATGATGCTCACAGTTCATGGAACAAGTTACAGAGAGAGGCGGAGGTAGATTCCTTGCAGGACAGTATGAGGAAAGATAGAGTCATTGATAGGAGTAGAGATTTAGGGTGTCAGCACAGGACAGAAGCAAACTGGGGAGTAGATGCCAACTGTCAGCAATCAGTATGACCAAACCAGTGAGCACTGGATAGACTCAACACTGAGAGTCAGGGACCAGCATTTCCCAAGGGAAAACAGAGGCAAGGTGTCTTACTAGTGTTCCGTTGCTGTGAAAAGACTCTATGACCATGGCAACTTTTTTTTTCACACTTTCATTTTTTTTATTAGATATTTTCTTTATTTACACGTAAATTTTTCCTTTCCCAGGTTCCCCTCCAAAAAACAAACAAACAAACAAAACCAACAAGAACAAACCCCTTTTGCCTCCTCCCTCCCCATGCCTGTCACCCCACCCTCTCCCACTTATTGGCCCTGGCATTCCCCTACACTGGGGCACAAAACCTTCACAAGTCCGAGGTCCTTTCCTCCTATTGATGATCGAATTTGCAATCCTCTACTATACACATGCTGCCAGAACATTCAGTCTCACCCTGTATAGTCCTTGATTGGTGGTTGGGTCCCTGGGAACTCTGAGGGTACTAGTTAGTAATTGTTGTTCAACCTAAGGGGCTGCAAACCCTTCAGCTCCATAGAACCTTTCTCTAACTCCTTCATTGGGGACCGTGTACTCAGTTCAATGAATGGTTGTGAGCCTCTACATCTGTATTAGTCAGGTATTGTCAGAGCCTCTCAGGAGGTAGCTATATGCTTGTCCTTCCTTCAGTCTCTGCTCCATAGTTAATCTCTGCCACTCCTTC
>JADRCD010183763.1:0-46685 GCA_019843815.1 Montemys delectorum
AAAGTACCATCATGAAGTAAGACTAGATAAGCAAGGCAAGTAACCCCGTGCCTACTTTCTCCTCTTTAGATTTCTCCTCCAGACCAATACATCACATATAAATACCGATAATGCAATGCACCCCTGGAAGTTGGTGGGGATCCAGACTGCTGTCAATAAAGAACTCTTCTTGTGCTTCCTATTTGTTGCTCAATGACTCAGATCCTAGGGGCAGGAGTAGGCTGGTCTACTTGACCTGTCCTTCAGGACACTTAACACTAGACTAGACCTGACCAACAACCTAATTATTCTAGGTACCTTATCAGGGCCTAGTTCAGAATACAAGGATCTTGAGGGAACTGACTCACTGTGCGCTAGAGAGATGGCTCAGTGGTTAAGAGCACTGACTGCTCTTTCAGAGGTCCTGAGTTCAATTCCCAGCAACCACATGGTGGCTCACAAACATCTGTAATGGGATCTAATGCCTGTCTGAAGACAGCTACAATGTACTCATATACATAAAATAAATCTTTAAAAAAAATACTGATTACCATGGCTGAATTATGGGTATGCCTGCCCCAACATGGTTCATTCACACAACTGTGCACCTCTCCAGTGGATTCTTTCTAAAAATAAATCTTAATCCTAAAATATAATCTTACAATTCTAATAGAACAATGCACATAGGAAATGAAGTGGAAATACAAAAGGGAAGAATAACTTCTTGGATGAAGACAACGTGAATGAATGGTCAAGAAAAATTTCAACCAAACTAAAGACTTCCCTTTTTTAGGAGCAGGGTCTCACTTTATCGTTCTGGTCAGGCTGGAACTCACTATGTAGTACAGACTGACCTCAAACTCAAAGAGATCTTCCTGCCTCTGCCTTCCAAGTGCTGAAATTAAAGGAATGTACCACCATGCCAGACTTATAACTAGAGTCTTTAACTAAGAACTGGATGGAGCCAGGCTGTGATGTCCATGCCTTTAACCCAGCACTTCAGGGGCAGAGGCAGGCAAATCTCTGAGTTCCAGGACAGCCAGGGCTACACAGAGAAAACCTGTCTGGGAGGAGTCTGGGAGGCAGAAGGGGAAAAAATGCTAAAAGCCATTAGTGTGAGGAGGAAAGTATATTAAAGAGATTACACATTTAAGAGAATCAGAAAGCAAAGCACAGAGGGACAAATGAAGACAATAGCAGCTAATAGGTCAAACATGTTTTATAAGGCAAGCTCATTTGCTAGCAGTTGTCAAGTACAAAGAATATCTTTGCTTCTTGTATTTTTCTTTTCAGTTTTCACGACAGGGTTTTTCTGTGTAGCGTTAGCTGTTGTGGAGCTCCTTCTGTAGACCAGTCTAGCCTGAAACTCACAGAAATATGCCTGCCTCTGCCTCCCAAGTGCTGAGATTAAAGGAATGAACCACCACTGCCTGGCTGCTTCTCGAATTTCTGGTTAAAAATCTCTTAATAGATTTTTTTATAAGTCATTACTTATGTACTTTGGGCTACTTTCCATTGATTATTCTGTTTAAGTTACCCCCCATTATTTTGCTCATCAAGTCTTACCTGTATCTTATATTTCTCTGTTTTTCTCCAAATTTCATCTCACAAGAAACATTTTGTAGCAACTAAGGCAACTCCACAGACCTTTAGCTAGTTACAAGCTTTAAAAGTTAAGGCAAATACTTCAAAGTTATCATCTCCTCTGTTGGCAGACATACTTAGTTCTACTCTCCCTGTCAGTCGGCCTTCTGACTCCTATATTTCTTTACTAGTTAGTCCCGGCATTTACAAATATACTATCTCTACACATGTGACATGACTCTGAGAGAACATGGCAGATTTCCAAATCAACTCGTTTGCTTTTCTGAGTGGTTTATAATTGAAGCAAGAAATGTACAGAAATCTGAAGATTCTTCTCATTTGGAATTAATGAGCTTGCTCTTACCTCTTTGAGTATCTATATACAGTGAATACAGGGTAGTAGACAAGAAGAAATAGGCAATAAAAACTAAGAGGTGGTTGCGGTTCGTCATATTTTCAAGAAACCGAGCCCTAGTCTCTGAATGCCCACGCGGACACCAATGTACAGAGAAGGACTAAGACAGGGGAATCGGACTAAAATCCCTTGGCGGGGAAACAGAGCGTCCAAAGGATCGATCACTCACTTGGGGCCGACACCATGAGCAGCTCAGAAAGGTCCGGGTACATGCGGTCTTCTTGCAACTGTCGGTCGATTAGCCTCCCCGCATTTTCCAAAGCCTCCTGCAGGGAGGCGGCGGCCGACGTAGAGGCCACCATCATCGAGCCCAGCAAAGATGGCATGTCGGCAATCGTGGTCACCGCGTTACAAAACCTCTCCAAACCCGAGGAAAACCGTGAGAAAAACGAAGCGAGTCCAAAACCGCTCCTAGGGACGCGCGCGTAAAACGAATAACTGGGCGCCAGGTCATGACGCACTTCCGGCTCGTCCTCCTGGGCCCTGGGAGGCGCCGTTTCTGGGACGGAAAGAGGAAGCAGTTGAGGGTTGGACATTGGCCAAGGCGTGAGGGAGGAAACTAGAGTTGAGTTTGTAGATTGCCTGGGGAAGGGAGGAGGGGAAGCGGGGAGGGGAAAGGGAGGGGGACGGGACTGGAGGAGAGGGCGGAGCGGGGTAGGGAGGGGAAGGGAGGAGGAACTCCGGGTGCCCAAGTGGGGTTGTGGGCCCTTGCGGACGGCGGTGCGGTGGTGACCTCGCGCACGCTGATTCTTTGCCTTGAGCACCACCCCCAATTTGGAACGCGGAGACTGCTTTTACTTAAAAGAGAGCACACGTCCATTACCGTGGTTCCCTAATGACCTCTCACAGTAGTTAGAGATTGCCCCCTGGTTCTAGAAACAGTTTACCTGTGAGCCAAAAATTCACAGCCTTTCAAACAATGGGGTAAATTAAAAATTCATTGGATTTTTCCTTGTGTCTGTCATTGGCTTTGTGGCCAATCGTGAATTTGTATGTGTGTGTGTGTGTGTGTGTGTGTGTGTGTGTGTTGGAGGTCAGCGTTGGGCGGTGTCTTAACGACTGTTATTTGTACTTAGGAGGCTGCGGCAAAAGGATTACTGTGAATTCACTTGGTGAGTTCCAGAGAGCGTGGTTCAGAATGTGATCCTATCTCAAACAAGACAAAATGGAGGCGGGAAAGGAGATATTGTGTGATACGTCCTGCCAGTGGATTTAGAAAGTGGAGGCAGGAGGATAAGATCATCCTCGGCTGTGTTGCAAGTTTGTAGTAAACTTGAGACTCTGTCTCAAGAAACAGAAGAAGAAAGAAAAGTATTTGCTCTTGCTGTATGCCTTTGTCCCCTGTTGCCTTGGGAGAACGCTCATCAGATCATCTGTTCTTATCCCAGAGCACAAGGATTGATACTAAATAACGTATGCATTCAACAGATCATCTGATTCTAGGAAACTGAATATGTACTTTTGGGAATATCAAACTAGTACACTTTTGCAGAGACAAAGTAAATGCATAATGAAGTCCAGGCATAGAGGCACACACCTATAATTGAAAGCCAGATTGGGCTATGTACTGAGACCTTTTGAAGAATCAGCCTGCCTCCATCTTATAATAAAGACAAACTAGGTTCATTACCGTTTATTATAAAACCTCTGTTTCATAAGGATTGGCCTATGCCCCACCCCCACCCCCAGCCTTAACTAAAAATGGTTCTATACCACCTGTTCCAGGAATGGCAATCATATCTTTGTTTCAAAAGTTATTTATAATTATCTTGCAACCCTACTTTGTTTGAAAGGGTTATATGGCCAGGAGGTGGTGGTGCTTGCCTTTAATCCCAGCCCTTGGCAGGTAGATGCAGGCTGAATCTGTGAGTTCAAGGCCAGCCTGGTCTACAAAGCAAGTTCTAGGACAGCCAGAACTGGAACTGTGTCATACAAAGAAAGCCTGTCTGAAAAAAACCCAACCAAACAAAAAGGTTCTATGACCACCTATGCCTACCTTGTTATAGCTGCCTTGTCATGCCCACCTTGCAACCATGCCTTTGTCTCAGGAGGGACTAACTTGTTATGCTTCTGTTCCACTCCTAAAAACCCACCTGTTTTGCCCACCAAACCTCCATTTGTAAACCCTACTGTTGCACCATATTTGAGCACACTGTGAACCCTGCCTGATATTGTGTTATTTACTGAGAAAACCTGTTTTTAGTTGTGGTGTGGCCCAGCCTCAACATATACCTTTAATTCAAGAGCTTTCTGCTTGACAATTGTAAACAGGATTAAATAAAGTCAACCATAGGTCCAGAGGCAGAGCAAGCAACCAGTTGAAAGGAAGTGAACAAAGGATCGTTAAGAAAATAACCATTGAGAGTAAGAGGGTGTCAGGAGGACAGAGAGATACAGAGGGAGTAGAAGGGAGGGACATTCAGTTGGCAGGTTGTTTGTTTGTGTTTGAGTGGGAGTGGGAGAGAGGGAGGCATTGCTTCTGGAGGATCAGCTGAGGAAGACAGTCATCTGGGTCTCCAACCTAGGAGGCTTTCACCCCAGCATCTGGCTCCCAAGTCTTCGTTGGTAAAAGAGAACAGGTGAGATTTTGTTTTAAAAAATAAAAAACAAAAAACAAAACCCAGCCTACCCCTGAGCTATAAAGAGCCTTGTTTTCCTCATATCCAAAGCTGACCTGTCCTTAGCGGGAGGCAGCCGGTGCACATGAATAAAACAGCTTGCTTTAATTAACTCCTTGTTTTCATTAATTTGGCCATGATGATTTTTCTCCTTTCATCTTTGGGATCAACATTTTTTCAGAAACAGAAAATGAAAAGTACTATAATAATGGGGTTGCTTGTATAGTTTCTAGTGGAGCATATGCAGAATTCAGTAGTGTATAGAGCAATGGGAAGAGAGGCTTTGTTTTCAGCAGAAGGACACTAATAGACAAGGCAGCCACCTGCCCAAAGCAGCTAGGATTTGCCTTGAACTCACAATGTAGCCTATACAGGATTCAAATTTGCAACCTCCCTCCCCCCAATTCAAGGATCAGGGTAGCTGTGATTATAGTTGTTATCTGCCACACCCAGCCTAATTTTTTTTTTTTTTAATTCTTGGACTTCCCAAAGTTTTGTTATTTTCTTAATGCTGCTGTCCTGGGGCTCTCTGCTAATCCTTGTCAACTGTATATGCTCTCAGGAAATCAGACTGCTGAAGGAGAGATACTTTGGATCCTACATATAATCTGAAAACAAGAATTTATTTTTATTTATGTGTCTGTGTGAATGAGTCCCATGTGTGTGCATGAATGTGTGCAGGTGTATGCCCATGGAGACAAGAACAGGGTATCTGACACCCTAGACCTGGAGGTCTAGGAGATGTACGCTGCTCAGGGTAAGTGCTTGGAAACCAGACAGGTCTTCTGAAAGGGCAGGGAGCCATCTCTCCAGCTCCTTAATCTGAATAATTAATGTGACGTTTAATGTACTATGTCTAATTGAAAGACAAATATTTATATTACCTATATTTATATAGGATACCAATTCTATGATAATGCGACTATATTACTGAATGGATACCTCAAGGTGCTATATATGCCCTTTTGGAAATGTGGCATTAGAGAAAATGAAACAAAATGAAGGATCTAATATACTAAAGCCATGCAGTGGTGGCGCATGCCTTTAGTCCCAGCACTTGGGAGGCAGAGGCAGGTGGATTTCTGAGTTCGAGGTCTGCAGAGTGAGTTCCAGGACAGCCAGGGCTACACAGAGAAACCCTGTCTCGAAAAACAAACAAACAAAAGGATCTAATATACTAAGAAAAAAATAAACCTTTTATGATTGATTTGAAAACAAGCAATTATGTTTTCCCACGTTAATTTACGTTTATTTTGTAGGTCACAGCTCTAACCTGGTAGTTATTTTTTATTTTTATTTATTTTTAGATTTACTTACTTTGTGGATATGAGTGTTCTGCCTGCATGTATGGTTATGCACCATGATACATGTACCTAGTGCCTTCAGAAGTCAAAAGAAGACATTGAATACATTGGAACCAAGTTACAGATGCTTTGGGGCCACTGTGTGGGTGCTGGGAACCTAATTCAGATCTTTTTCAAGAACAACAAGTGCTCCTATTAGTTGAGCTATCTCTCCAGATGGTTTTTTGTTGTTGTTGTTGTCGTTGTTATTGTTTTGGGTTTTTTTTGGTTTTTTGAGACAGGGTTTTTCTGTGTAGCCTTGGCTGTCCTGGAACTCACTCTGTAGACCAGGCTGGCCACGAACTCAGAAATCCGCCTGCCTCTGCCTCCCAAGTGCTGGGATTAAAGGCATGCGCCACCACCGCCTAGCTCTGATGGTTGTTTTTAAGTTGACATAAAATAGATGCTGGAGTGATTTCTCTCATACAAATTGAATGACTTAATATTCCTGGTCTAATATTTCTGAGTAGTAATGATGTTCCCAATGGTCAAACTTAGCCAGTTCTAGTTTAAAAATTGTGTGTATGTGTGTGATTACAGTGTTTGGCAGATAAAAGTGTTATTTCAAGAGACACTTAACAACCCAATTACCAGTTGTTTTCTTTTAGATAACAGTCATTCTTTTTACTTACTAGAAGCACATTATGTATAATTTTCATTTTGCTGACTAAGTACTAAAAAGAGGCCCTCAGGGGTCACAACCTAGTGAAGTCATTTTTAATGGAAAGTGATTTCTTTGTGCAGATTTGTGTCAAAAGTAAACACAGTGACTATGACAACAGTGTGCTTGCCGGTGCCTTGGCTTTTGCCATAGCTCAGCTTCACCTCCTGTAGGAATGACTGATGGGAAAGCTATAGACCACAGTAGCTCTGGAAGCCTGTGTTCTTACGTGAGCAGATCAAAGCCCATTTCAGGGGCTGGGCAGATGGCTCAGTTGGTAAGGAGCTTGCTATCCAGCGCAAGGACTTGAGTTGGGCTCCTCTGTACCCACGTAAGCAGCTGGGCAATCTCATGCTAGTGGCCGCTAGAGAGATACATCCCATCCTGGGGCTTACTGGGGCTTGCTGGCCAACCAGTCTTGAGCTCCAGGTTGTATAAGAAGAGACCCCATGTCAAGAAAGAGGTAGAGGAATAGGGACCACCTGCCATTGACTTCTGACCTCCACACATGAATGGGTACACACATTTACACACACAATATACACTCCACAAAATTCCAATTTGCTGTAAATCGTCATATTTTCCACCCATCAGAAACAGATGGCCTGACTATAGAGATGGTTAATACTTATTGCGCCGGGCGATGGTGATGCACGCCGTTAGTCCTAGCACTTGGGAGGCAGAGGCAGGCGGATTTCTGAGTTTGAGGCCAGCTTGGTCTACAGAGTGAGTTCCAGGACAGCCAAGGCTATATGGAGAAACCTTGTCTCGGAAAAAAAAAAAAAAGTACTTATTGCTCTTCCAGAGGACCTAAATTTGATTCCCAGCACGCACATAGTGACTTGTAGCTGTCAGTAACTCCATTTCCAGGGAATATGATGCCTTTTTCTATCTTCTACAGACACCAGGCATGCTCAAGGTGTACAGACAGAAGCAAACAAAACACCCATACACCACCATCCCCATGGAGTCTCCCAAGCACCTGTAATTCCAGTCCCAGGAGATTCAGTGCAATCTTCTAGACTTTGAGAGTCTCCAGCGTACATGTGGTGCCCCTACATGCATGAAGGCAACACACTCATATACATAAAACCAATCTAAAAAATAAAAGAATCAGAGAACTGAACCCAGCATTGTGTCCTGTATTCCCAACATTTGGGAGGCAGAGACAGGAGAGTCAGGATTTTAAGGCTAGTTTCAGAGAAAATTTGAAGTGTCTGGGTTACATGGGACCCTGTTTCCAAAATAAAAATTGAGAATGTCTTAGAGTTTTACTGCTGTGAACAGTCACCATAATCAACACAACTCTTATAAGGACAACACTTAATTGGGGCTGGCTTACAGGTTCAGAGGTTCAGTGCATTATCATCAAGGTGGGAGCATGGGAGCATCCAGGTAGACATGGTACTGGAGGAGTTAAGAATTGTACATCTTGTTCAGAAGGCAAACAGGACAAGACTGGTTCCCATGTGGTTAGGAGGAGGGTCTCATTGCCCACTCCCATAGTGACAACATCCTCACACAAGGCCACACCCTACTCCAACAAGGCCACACTTCCTAATAGTGCCACTCCCTGGGCCAAGCATATTAAAACCACCACAGAGAGCTAACTTCAAAGACTATTTGCTCTTTTGAGAAAGATCTGGGGCTTGAGTGGTTTAGAGCACTAGCTGGGACCATTCCCAGTGTCAACATAGATGCTCACAACTATTGGTAACTCCAGTTCCAGGGAGCTCAGGCATAATGCATGTCAAGGTCACAGGTGGGAGTTGATTCTTGCCTTTGACCACATGGGTCCTGGGGATTGCACTCAAGTAGTTAACTTAGTGACAAACACATTTATCCACTGAGCCATCCTCGAATCCCAAGGAATACTTTATCTTTTTTTTTTTTAAGATTTGTTTATTTTATTATGTTATTTTATTACATAAGTATACTGTGGTTGTCTTCAGACTCATCAGAAGAGGGCATCAGATCTCATTACAGATGGTCATGAGCCACCATGTGGTTGCTGGGATTTGAACTGAAGACCTCTGGAAGAACAGTTAGTGTTCTGAACAGCTGAGCCATCTCTCCAGGAATACTTTATCTTAACCAACCAGGGATTACCATCTGTGATGGCTATTCCTGCTTGTCAACCTGACTGCATCTCGAATGAACTACAATCTAGAAATGGAGGGCACACCTGTGATCCAGATCTTGCAGATGGAATACACAGGCTCCTGACCTAGATCTTGACATAGAGATCTTGAGACATAGTAGCCATGAAAAGCTTAGGCCCAGGCAAGGCAGTACATGCCTTTAATCCCAGGAGACTGAGTCAAGCAGCTCTCGGCCATCCTGGGACAAAACAAGTTCCAAATCTACGTATGGTGGTACACACCTTTAATCTGGGCCACGATTTCTGCTAGAGACCTACATAAGGACATTGGAAGAAGGAAGACTCAGTCTTATTTGCCTCCTTGCACTTACTTGTCAGCACATCTGTTGGAACTTACCTTTTCAGGATTCCAGCTTGGACAGAAGATCAACTGAAATAACTAGCCTCGTGGGACTGAGCAACTACTAGCTGCCCATTGCTGGGTTAGTTAGAGTACAGACTGTAAGTCATTACAATAAATTCCCTTAATATAGAGAGACACTCCATAGGTTTTATGATTCTAGAGAACCCTGACTAATGCACCATTTAATCCCTAAGGCCTTTCTACCAGAATGACCCAAAGCTCTACTACAATCAATCAATCAATCAATCAATCAATCATTTTCTTTGCTATGGTTCCTTGCTCCTTCTCGTCCAGTCGGATAGAGACTTAAATGGCTTACTGTCTGGCCCTCCCCAATTGATGAGTCATTGTTCAGAAAAACTAACATTCTAATGTGTCCTATTTTAGTACATCCTTCTTTTGCTTCAACAGTCAACATAATCAGTATAGTGAAGAAACCCCCAACTGGTATCTTATTTACAAAAGAGTTTTGATCGTATGGGCACTCTTAAACAGTCTGCAGATTGCACTGGGCATCATCACTTGAGCGACTTCCTGTTTTGATTAATTAATAAATTCATTTTCTACAAGAGAAATAAAAATCTATTATTACACTTTACAGTTATGTTTATGAAGTTGTCTCACACAAACTCAACAAAAATAATTTAATGTGGAAGCTGCATTGTTGTCATCATTGATAGCAGAGCATCTTTTAAAAATGATGTTTATACTGATGAATGCTAATTCTAATGGGGAGATGAAAGAGTTATTCTTTATTTTTCATTTCCCTCTAGTGCTTTGCAGTTTTACGTTTAATATATCATGTATCTCAAAATTTCATCTCCTTGACAATTGAGGAACTGAAATCGCTACTTATGAGCTTAAAGGTTATAGTTACATAATAAAATTCACTCATAAAGTTCTACTCCCGTACCTAATGGCTGCTTATCTGTGCTCAGGAAAGAAATATTACCACTAATAATAACGTATTGAGTGTAGGCAAAATAAATTAGCCTCACTTGTGAAGTTCAGGGTAACTTGTGACTAGTAATCTCTTGAGGAAAACTCAAACTTCATTGTTACAAATTATATACATCTTGCACATAGGAAAAATAACTTGCCTTTACAACTATTTCTTTTTAGTAATTCATTTAATAAACACTCAGAGAGCTAGCCCAGCCATTGTATTATGAAGAGAGGCTAGGGTATCACATGATAACTGGGCCATATTTAGTTGGAGGCCTACAGAGTTCTACGGATGCTCTCAAAAGCAAGGGAGATTTAATTTGATAGTGGGAGGTGGGGTGGTAGGGTCAAGGGCTTGGTGAAAAGTTAGAGATTTCAGGATTGTGTGTTCTGAGGTCACTCACTGAACTGAATGGCTGGGGATGTTGAAAATGACAAGATTGGAATAGAAGGGTTTTGGAAGCCAGGCTAACATTTTATTAAATTTGTATTTTTTTATGCTGGAGATCCAATACAGACCCTTAGCCTTGTCTATGCTAAGCAACCACAGGTCTACAGTTTCATTTTAGTAACAAATTTGTCTTTTACTCTAAGGACAACGGAAACATTAGACAATGGTTATCAATGAACCATAGACAGAGACCGGAGTCTAATATTGGAACCCATGAGGAACTTTATCAAAGAATTTTCATTCTTGAGTGGACTAAAAGGCTCAGTAGGAAAATGTATTGTCTACTAAGCTTGTGTCCCGAGGTCCACCCCCAGAACCCACATGGTGGAAGAATAGATTTGCAAGTTGTTCTCTGAGCTCCATGTGCACACTATGGCCTGCTCATACCACTTCCACAATAATTAAGTACATGTGAAAATGAAATATTTTCACTTGGCTTGGTTTGCACACATCTTTAAAAGCTTGGGAGGCAGAGGCATCTAGATGACTAGATGAGTCTCTGAGTTCCAGGCCAGCCATGGGTTACATGATTCTCTGACCAAAAAAAAAAAAAAAAAATTCAACCAAGTATTTGTTTTAGACTTTAAAAAATATAATAAATGATATGCCATTAATTCATAGTATAGGTTAGGAACCGAGTTGTAAAGAAACTAAAATAAATTGGAAACAAAGTAGTTATGTAAAATGTAACATGAGGAACCCTTACTCAGTGAACAAGGCTAGCCTAGTCAGTGGGGTCTGTGACTGAGAACAATTGCTTAAAACTTTCCTCGCAACTCTTCAGTTTTTTGGCATCTTTACAACTAGATAGTGGTTTCTTCAGGCATACAGAGAAGACGGGCAACTGTGGAAGTTTCATCATGTACGTTAAGTACATTACGAATATAGATATAAATATCATGCAAATAACAAGATACTGTTGAGCAGGGTGGTGGTGGCGCACACCTTTAATCCCAGCACTTGGGAGGCAGAGGCAGGCGGATTTCTGAGTTCGAGGCCAGCCTGGTCTACAGAGTGAATTCCAGGACAGCCAGGGCTACACAGCGAAACCCTGTCTCGAAAAAGCCAAAAACAACAACAACAACAAAACCCAAAACCAAGATACTGTTGACTTCTCCTTAGAAATGTGCGAGGACTTTGCTTGAGAACGAATCTGAAACCACCAAAAGGTTTTAGGGAACTCCCAAATTATTAATGGTTTGAATTGGGGCGCAGTCTGGTTGTCGCGTTCCCTCCTCACCGCTAGGGGACGAGAGTCCGAAAGTTGCTTTCCCACGCAGCCCGGCCGCTCTTGGCGACGCGGTCTCGGTGACGACACTTCCTGTCAGGCTTGCCGGAAGTCGCGTGCTGTTGCATCTACGGAGGCTGTGGGCTCGGGCAGCCATGGAGCACTCGGCGTCCAGCGAAGGTGGGTTAGGCGCGGCCAGCCGGGGTGGAGGACCGTGCTGGGCAGCTGGAGCGCCGCGCTGACGGGCCGTCTATCTTTTGTTTCTTGCTACAGTGACAGGGGCAGACACGCCGGGACCCGACCCTCAGCTGGCGGTCACCATGGGCTTCACTGGATTCGGTGAGTGACTGGCCTGGGTAGAACCCAGCCTGACTTTGCAGAGAGCTTACGAGTGAAGGTTAGGAGAGCTGCCCGTTTTGACTGGCGCCTTCTGCCGTGCCCAATCCGAATAGGATCGGTCCCATTTAGATTGTTGAGATCAGTTCAGGTGACACTTGGAAACCTTGACTGAAAGGGATTATAGTTGTGATCCAGACTGAGAAAGACATTTATTGGTGGTCATTAAATGATATTATGATGGTTATTGAGTTTCTTCCTCTTCAATTTTAATGTATACCCTGGTCGTGGCACATTATTAGGTGATTAAAAAAAAACAGTCTCAAAAGACATAATCACCTGTTAATAGTATTAGTGCTAGCAAAAATCAAATGGAAATTGGCCTGTAATTTCTTTTGGGAACAAATGTCTCTCTGGTGTATCTAGTTCTCATTCATTCATTCTTTCGTTTATTCATCTACTTACTATCTTCTAGGTAATGAGTGGTAGTTACAGTATTTACTTTTTTAAAAAAAGTTTCTTCTTTTTCCTCCTCCTTTTCTTTTTTCCTCCTTCTCCTCCCCTTATTCTCCTCCTCTTCTTCCTACTATTCATCCCCCTCTTCCTCTTTTTCCTCCTTTTGTTTGTTTGTTTGTTTTTTGAGACAGGTTTTCTTTGTGTAACAGTCCTGGCTGTCCTGGATCTCACTCTGTAGACCAGGCTGGCATCGAACTCATAGAAATCCGCTTGCTTCAGTCTCTCAAGTGCCGGGATTAAAGGCCTGAGCTCCCACCGCCCGGTGGATTTATTTTGTATTTTTTTTTTTTTTTTGAGTTCCTTCTTTTTATTAACTCATATACAACCACTTGTCTTCTGGTTTGTTGAAGCAGTAAGTCAGACAACACTTGCTGCAGTAATGCCTGTCAAAGTGGCTACCCATGAAAACCCCAGCACCATCTTCATCAGAAGGACACTCTCGAGGAAGTCGGCTAATTTTGCCATTTTTCATTCACCTTATAGTCTTTCAGCCCAGCCAACTTAACCTTCCTCTTATGCTCATTCTTCTTGGGAGTGGTGTAAGACTTCTTCCTCTCCTTAGCACCACCGAGAAGTCTCAATACAAGATGAGGGGGTGGACACCTTTTGAATGTTGTAGTCAGACAAAGTACGGCCATCTTCCAGCTGCTTACCAGTAAAGACCAGCCTCTGCTGATCGGGAGGAATTCCTTCCTTCCTTATCCTGGATCGTGGCCTTTACATTTTCTGTAGTGCCCGAGGGTTCAACCTCGAGTGTCATGGTCTTCCTCATAAGGATCTTCACAGAAATCTGCATCGTGGCGGCGGCTCCACCCACGATGGCAGATCGGAAAGGGGATTTATTTTTTTAAGAGATAAATGTATATATAGTTATATTTGTGAGTGGTTGTTTTGCCTGTATGTCTGTGTACCATTTGCCTGCTGAACCCATGGAGGCCAGAAGAGGTCACTGGATCCCATGGAACTAGAGTTACAGCTAGAGAGCCACCTTGTGGGTCCTGGGAACTAAACCTACATCCTTTGCAAGAACAGCAAGTGTTCTTAGCCTGTGAATCATCTCTCCACCTCCTCTTTTTGATTCCAGAAAATTAGGAGAATTACAAAGAAAAAGAAGTCAAAGCTTCAAATTCAATCTGTTTTTCAGATTTCCTGGTGCTTATTAACATTTAATATCATACTTATGAGTGAACGTTGTTCTTTAAGACAGTATTTTGTACATCTTCATGTATTGTATTCTTCTAAAACATGATTTTATTTTTGGTAGTAGTAGGACTCAACAGGGCTTCTTGCATGCTAAGTACCTGTCCCATTACTGAGCTGCACTATTTGCTCAAAACTTGATTTATTTTAGTATCCAGAGAACTTGTATCACTTAAAATTTTTATTTTTTGTTTTGTTGAGAGAGTTGCTAAAAACTTTAATGACTGATACATAAATCTAATTGAGAGGCTGAGGCAGCTTTTGAAGCTAGCCTGGGCTATGTAGTTATTTATTTATTTTTATTTGTTAAAACAGGACCTGACATAGCCCAGGTTTGCCTTAAACTCTGTATGTGGCTGAGGATGACCATTTTCTTCTGACCCTTTTGCCTCTTAACTCCTCAGTTCTGGGATTTTACGGTGTACTGTGCACCTGGTTAGATATTTTCTTTTTGTTGTTTAAAAAAAGAACCAAAAATTAGAAAACAAACAAAAACCCTTGGATACCTTATTCAAGAGTAGGAGGAATGGCTAGTCTATGATTGTGTTAGTAGGTGGAAGGGTTTTCCTTTTTTTCTTTCTTTTTTTTTTAACTTTCATGTATATACATCATAACTCATTAATAGACCGATTGAAGGATACCCTTATTTGTTTATTTGTTTGGTTTGTTTTTTGAGGCAGGGTTTCTCTGGCTGTCTTGGAAGTGCTCTATAGACCAGGCTGGCCTCAAACTCAAGTGCTCTGGGATCAAAGTGTGCTACCACACCAACAACTAGGTTTCATATTGTGTTTTTAAGATATTTTGTTTAAGTCTTGAAACCCCCCTAAAGATATTTTGTTTAAGGTATTTTGTAATATTTTGTTTATTTTTTTGATAGCTTCATTCATATATGCAGTGTATCTTGATCATCTGGTCTCTTTTCCCTGAACTCTTCCCTCTTTCTCTGTTCATACTCCTCCTCCTTCACTCTGCACTCAGATAGTACTGCCTGCATTTACATGGGCTTTCTACCTCTGACCATATCCCTGAAGAGAAATGTTTTCCCTTCTCCAGCAGCCATTAGTTGTGAATAGGTCCTCAGTTGGGGGTGAAGCCTGATGAGCCCCTTTCCTGTCCATGTTGGAATTATCGACTGGCTTCTTTTTTTTTTTTTAAAGATTTATTTTATTTATTTCTTATGTGTATGAGTACACTGTAGCTGTACAGATGGCCGTGAGCCATCATGTGTGTGGTTGTTCTCTGGCCCGCTTGCTCCGGCAAAATTCATTGTAGCTGTCTTCAGACGCACCAGAAGAGGGCATCTGATCTCATTACGGGTGGTTGTGAGCCACCATGTGGTTGCTGGGATCTGAACTCAGGACCTTCGGAGGAGCAGTCAGTGCTCTTACCCACTGAGCCATCTCGCCAGCCCCTCGACTGGCTTCTTTTTGTGCAGGTCTTGTGAAGGTATTTCTAGCTCCTGTGAGTCACATGCAGAGGACAGATTTCATGTCCCTTTTCCCTGTCTTCTGACCCTTATTTTCTTCCCATACCCTCTTCTATGTGTTCTGCAAATGTCACAGGGGTTGGTATACATGTCTCATTTATGACTGAGCATTCAGCAGTCCCTTAGTCAAAGTGCTTTGACTGGTCATGAATCTCTATATTAACATTTTTCTGACTGAAGTTGAAAGCAGTGTTACCTATGGGTATAAACAGAAGTATTTAGAAGCAGGTTGCCATCATTGACACTATGAGCTCCTCAGTCAGAGACTTTTGACTAGGCTCGTAGTGCTAAGTATGGATTTCCTTCTATGGATCAGGCTTCTAGTCCAGTCAGAAGAGTTGGTTACTCTCATAGCCTTCCTGCTTCTATTTCACCAGTGGGCACATCTTACCTGGCAGGTCAGCTTTGTAACATGCAGAGTCCACAGCTGGCTAGTCTGTTGAGGACTCTTTTCCCTGACTGGCCTACCTGGCGTTTATCACTATGAAAAGTGGTTTAGCCGAGAGGCATTCTCAGGTCAGTTCTAGCTTGCTGTCTCTATGCTCTAGCCACAGTGAGTCTTGTCTTCAGGAGGTTTACCATCTGGTTGTGTGATAGGCAACTAAGAGCAATGACAATAGCTTGTGTTATTTTGAGAGTCTCTGGGGCCTCCTGGCACTGAGGTTTCTATGTAACAGTGTCTTCTAGGAGAAGCAATGTCCACCTATGCAGAATATTACTGTTCAAACTCCTTTAAAAGTTATATATAAAAAATTAGTTTACTGCGACTGGAGAGATGGCTCAGTGATTAGAAGCACTAGCTCCTTTTACTGGGCTTCAGTTTAATTCCCACTGGGAAACCTCCTGGTGGAATTTACAACCAACAGTATGTAACTCTAGTTCCAAAATCCAACATTTTCTGGTATCTGTGGACATCAGGCACACACATGGCACATATACATACATGTAAATAAAACACATACTCAAATTAAAACTGAATAAATCTTTAAAAAAAAAAAGGTTTCCATGAGGCTTTTTCAGACATTGACATCCTTAGTTTTAGTTAACCTACTCGAAACTACCTTTTCTCTCCAGTTACCTTCCTCCCATTCCCACGTAAGCTTTTAACTCTCAGTGTCCCCACAACTTTGTTCTGTCTCTTCCTTCCATTAAGACCCCTTTCCTTCCTAAGCAGGGGAAGTTTGAAGACTTTGAACATAGTTAGGGGGAATCAGGCCCAGTTCTACAGCTCCACCTCTCATATTTGGTATTTGGCTCTTTGAGAACTTTATACTCTATTTAGGATAGTGTACTAAAAATAGTTACCAGTTGTGTATATATTTTAAGTGCTTCTGTAACAAATCACTATAAATTTAGCATTTTAAAACAACACAAAGGATTATGGGTTTAGTCCAATGTTAGCTCTTGCCTAATAAGCATAAGGCTCTGGGTTCCACTCACAGCTCCAAAAAATAAAACAACCCCCTAGATTTATTTTCTGATAGTTCTGTAAGTTATCAGTTCATGTAAGCTGTGTTGATTTCCCTATTCTAAAAGTCAGGGCTGAAATCGGGTGTAAACATGCATGCTCTAGGCTCGTAGCTCTGTCCTGTTCAGGGTGAAGGTGCTGGTTCTGTGAACAACACAGTTCTTGGTAGTAGACTGAAGCTTCTCTTTGCTTTCTGGCTATTTCTTGGCTCCTTCACATACTTTTAATTCCTATGTGTTTCTCATGCTCTTTGAGTCAGCATCAGTGTTTTTAGCCCTTCTTATGCTGTGGATCTCTTGATGTTCTACATCTGTTACAGAAGGGCTTCTTTGATTAGAGTGGGCTAAATAATTAGGATAATCTTTCTGTTTTATTAATTTTTACATATAGCTTCTTGAGTGAGGGTCTTATTTATCCCAGGATCACTTTGAACTTGTTATTTCTCTGTATAGCCCTGGCTGCCCTGGAACTCACTCTGTAGACCAGGCTGGTCTTGAGCTCAGAAATCCACCTGCCTCTGTCTCACAAGTGCTGGGATTAAAGGTATGTGCCACCACTGCCTTGCACAATCCTACTTTTAAGAATCTGAAATTTGTATGTTTTGAACATTAGATTAATGCTCAGAAGTTTTGGATTTTGGCTTCATTTTGGTGGATACCTGTGATAATCCCAGGCTTGGGAGGTTGAGGCAGCAGGATTATGAGTTCAAGGCTAACCTGTGATCTGAAGCAAGACTAGAAAAACTCTAGAAGAACCACCAACAAAAAAAGTTTTATATTTTATAGTTTGAATTAGGGATGCTAAGCTAGTAATATCTGTGTATAAATATTCCAAAATAAAACAACAGCACCATCTCTTGATACTTGAAACACTTCTGGTCCAAGCATTTTGGGTAGTAGTGAATTTGTATATTTACCCCTTACTATTTTATCACCATCTTGGAAACATGCTGTCAAGTAGACACATTGAATGGTTGTTGATTTATTACCTAAAACTTCTGGCCAGCTCATTGCAAGGTGGTCACGGTGATGTTTGCTCTGTTCCTAGGGAAGAAAGCTCGCACATTTGACTTGGAGGCCATGTTTGAGCAAACTCGAAGGACAGCGGTGGAAAGGAGCCGGAAAACACTGGGTAAGCAGCACAAATATTCTTCCTCTATTGGCTTCAATGCTGTATAAACACTATACAGTTTTGACAGTGATAAAGCAGGAAAAAACCTCCAAAAATGTCATTTTTATTTACAAACACCCATTTAATTTAAAACAGAATTGCTAAGAAAATTGTAATTGCTGGTACCTTCTGACAAAGAATTTAAAGTATTTATATTCCTTTTTAAACATGGATAGAGAAGATCTACATACCAGAATCTTGTAAAAGTGTGGCCTATGGGGGCTGGAGAGATGGATCAGTGGTTAAGAGTACTGGGCTTGAGCTGTAGTATTCATGTGGGTGCCCAGAGGTACTCTCTCTGGGTCTCTGTGGACAGTAGGCACATGTGATGCACAGACAAAGATGAGGCAAAACACTCGTGCCCATGAAGTTTAAACAATAAAAATGTATTTTATGAACAAACAAGGATCCACTATTATAATTTATAAGAAGCAGAATAGCAGTTTCTTTAATATCTCTCCTCCCGCCTCTGTCTGACTTTTATTTCATTTTTTTCTTTCCTGCTTACAGCGGAACCAGTATTTGGAAGGCTGGGCCAGAGGTGACTGTCACCATTGCTTGTTGACCCAGACAGTATAGAACATTGTGACATACACTGATGTGGCTGCTGCTGTTGAGTCCCTGCTTTAATGAGCTGTAGGAGATACTTAATGAAGCCTTATTTCCAGACTGGCTTTTCCAGATGGTTGGCAGTTCTAGGCACCACCTTAGGGTCTTCGGAGAACACTGGCACTGTGCTTTCTTTGGATCTAACTCAGATCTCTCTTACAGTAGAGGAAGGTCTAGAGTCTGGGAACAGCTGGATTTAAATCAGTGCTGTGGTAGTACTTGTCATGTTTGTTTATTTTTATTTTTTATTTTTGTTTTTGCTTGCAGTTTTGAGACAAGATCACACTCTGTAGTCCTGGTTGACTCTGTGTAGACCCAGGATGGCTTTGACTTCTGGCAGGGTAGCTCCTACAGCCTCCTGAATGCTGCTGAGGTGACAGAAATGAGCCACTGATACCTTGATCATACCCAAATTTGATTTTAGTAATGAAAAAAACGATATGGGATCTTAGGTTTGAACTCTGGACCAAGTTATCCTTCTGTCTCAGCTCCCTGAGCACAGGTGTTTAGGAGTGCACTCCTGTGCCCAGTAGTTAGTTTTGATTTGAAAATGCTGAATTGTGGGGCAGGAAGGATTAAGAGCACTAGATATTCTTCCAGAGCATCTGGGTGAAATTCCCAGCATCCACTTGATGGCTCACAACTCTTTGACCTCCAGTGTCTGGGGATATGATACCCTCTTCCAGCCTTCGTGGACACTGCACATATATGGTGCCCAGACATACATACAGGCAAAAGCACTCATACATGTAACAATAATAAATAAAATGTTCAAAAGTTAAAATGGTGCATTATTTAGCAATAACATATACTATATTTTTAGTGAACTTGAAGCTAATATCATTGGAAGTAAGCCTTGTTGGTGAGATGTAAAGATGTCTATGTGCATATATTTATACGTACATATATATATTTTTTGAGACAAGATCTCACTAAAACTTACCATATAGTCTGGACTGGCCTCCTACTTAACAAAGATCCTCAGCCTCTGCTTCTTGAATGCTGGGATGAAAGCCATGTGACTAACCCTCCCCCTACCCCACCCCTTTTCCTTAAGACAAGGTAGCCTGAAACTTGGTATGTAGGTTAGACTGACTTCTAACTCAAAGAGATCTACCTGCTTCTACTTCCCAAGTGGTGGGATTAAAGGCATGTAACACGGTGTCTGGCTACTACTGCTTTTTTTTATCCTTGATTATGAGAAATTACAAAACTATAAATATTACTATTTATATAAACTATTATTCATAATTAGTGTTATTCTTTATGTTCTGGCTATAATAATAAACATTTTTATTTGCTTTTCCTCTCTGATTATTTTGAAGCAAGTTTTAGCCATGTTGTCTCATCAATAAATACCTTCCAATGTCTATGTCTTACCCTTCTTCCATCACTCCCACCCTAACTGTTTATTGAATCCAGTTTCTTGTTTATGATTAGGCAAGTTTCTACCAGTGAAGTACATCCTTGCTCATGTTTTTAAAGAGAGTTGGAAGTCTTGTTAGGCAGGCCTCAAACTCTCAATCATCTTACTTTAGCCTCCCAAATTTGAGATCACGGGGCTGTACCACCATGTCTGGTAGTATGTATATGTCTGTCTACGTGTAAAGCTAGATGTGGTAGCATGAATCTAATCACAATGCTTTTAGAGCAACATGGGAGAGGAAGTCAGGAGAATTCCTGCAACTCATGGGCGGGCCAGCTAGTCTGATGTACTTAATGGCAAAAGAAAAGTACTTGGCAACAATGTAGAGGGCAAGGGTTGATGGCAGAAGGGATGTCTCACCTTCATATGCACAGGACTGGTTGGGGGCGGGGCAGAAAAAAATTAGTATCTTCTAAAAGGATAAGTGAAACTGTTTTTCCTACTCAGTGCTTGTTATATACTAGAATGTGTGAGAGTTTCTCACTGTAAGTAAATAGGTGATCTATTGACATCAAGGGAAGGTCCAGTAATTTAATTCAGTTTTGATGTCATGTATCTTAGAGATACCGTAAGATTCTTCAACTTCAGATGCTAATCACAGATTCTAGAGTGTGACCTTGTCTTTGATCCCTGGGAAACAATTAGGTTGACTGGTTTGTGAGAGTCTAGAGGGTACACGTGAGCGCCATGTGAAGTGATTCAGTGGGTCAGATGTGCGTCTTCTCTGTTTAAACCTACCCTGAGTGTTGAGCAGGTTTAGATCCATCAAAGCTAATACTTCCTAGAAGCTTTTATAGAATGAATCTACATTCCACTTTTCCACAGTAGTAGGGACCCTCCCTAACTCCAGTGATGTAAATGTTGGTATGACCAAAACAGTTCCTTGGGACAAAATACATGTAACATTGTACTCTAGGACATCTGAAAAGGTCAACTAATAACAATGAAATAAAATAAAGCAAAACAAAACATGCTATCTTGGGTGTATTTGGAAATAAAGGTTTTAGTGAGTTTTTATACTATCAGAGGCATCTTGTGTTGTAAGCATCTCATTCAAAGTGCTTTGGATAGCGAGTTTTTTTTCTTTTCTTTTATTTAAATAAGTTACATTGTTTCTAGCAACATAGGTTCTCAATAGGCATTTGAGATTTTTGTTTGTTTGTTTCGGTTTTTTGGCTTTTTGATTTTTTTTTTTTTTTGAGACAGGGTTTCTCTGTGTAGCCCTGGCTGTCCTGGAACTCACTCTGTAGACCCGGCTGGCGTCAAACTTAGAGATCTGCCTGCCTCTGCCTCCAAAGTGCTGGGATTAAAAGTATGTGGCACTACTGCCTGGCCACATTTGAGATTTAATTGAATTTAGAACTATAATAATTTGTCTGTCGATCAGTCATTTATTTATATGCTTACTTGTTTTTGAGGCACAGTTTCATTTAGCTCAGGCTGGCCTTGAAACTTGACCCTACTGTGTCTACATTCATGTGCTGGGATTACAGTACTGCACAGTTTTATGTGGTGCAAGGGGAGAATGTTAGGTCTATATGACTAACCCAATACTGCTTTAAAAATAAATAAAATCCTTATTTGGAGATGATTTTAAATGGCCTAACCTATTAGAGCTTGGCATTATGGTTGGAGAGCCTAGGTTTAAAAAGCAGCTCCACGTTCTACTATATAAGGAAAACTGGACAGGATTTCAGTAATTTTTGATTCCTGTCATATGAATATGACATCATTTACCTCAGCAAATTCTTGGGTAGGTTAAAACATTGGACATCTTACTTTGTAAAGTACTGTTTACATATCTTTTTAAATTTCTGTTGGATATTTTTTTCTAAAGTGTGTATGTATTCATACCTCTTAAGAGGGGTTTTGAGGAATTATTAGGAGTTATTATTTGTACATTTAAAAAAGTTTGAGGGTAAATTCATTGTGTGGAACTTTCTTGGCTTAGTACCACATTCTTTGTTCAATTTCAACTGTGGCTTCTACTGATTTCAACATGTGAATCTCTATTGAACATTTAGTTGAAAAAGAAAAACAAGGGCTGGAGAAGAGATGGCTTGGGTTAAGAACACTGGCTGTTCTTCCAGAGGTCCTGAGTTCAATTCCCAGCAACCACATGGTGCCTCACAACCATCTGTAATGGGATCCGATGCCCTCTTCTGGTGTGTCTGAAGACAGCAACAGTGTATTCACATAGACAAAAATAAATAAATAAATAAATCTATATTAAAAAAAAGAGTTGTAAGTGATTATTTTTGTATTCTCCCAGCCTGGAACATTAAATTATATTCAGATTATAAAATTAAAGTTGTTGATACATAATTTCACTGACTTTAAAAAATTATTTGTGTGTTTGTATATGTGTGTGTGTGAAGAGCAGGGAGGTCAGGGTGATTTTCCAGGAGTCCTTTCTCCTTCCATCACATGATCATGGGGATTGAACTTGGGTCAACAGGCTTGGCAGCAGGTGCTTGCTGGCCCTGACTTCTTTACTAGTGGATGAATTGCATCACGATGCTTACTGCTGATGGTGAAGTCTTTTCTTTGTTACTCAAATCATACTTAGGGGTTGAGCTTGTGGGACTGAGGCTGGCCTTGAATTCCTGATTTTCTGCCTTCTCCAATCCTGTGACTATAGATACAGTGCCTGGTTTTGAATATGATTTCAATGGGTGATTTAATATCGGAGAGGAGGAAATACTAAAGAAAAATTTAGAAATGAGAGTTCTGTTTTTTAAAAACTTCAAACTCCCTTTTCTCTAGTTAAATCTTATACTGATGTAGATTGTAGATTAACTTTTCTTGGAATTATTTCATACCTGTATTTCAAAGTACTTTAGAAAACACTGTAAGTTTAATGTTTTCTGTTTTGAAGCTAAACTTCTTCATTTGCTTTTATAATTAGAAGGCTTTGCTTGATCCATAGCAGCTACATTATCAATATTTAGTGAGATTAATATAGTTTATTAATCACAAAAATTAGATGCCTACATCTAATTTTGTTTCTTAGTATTTTGTTATTAAGTAGATCAGTGTTAAGTATAAATTTTCATGACATGGTAGGTCAGTGAATTGGTAAAAATAAACAACTGAAACATTTTCATTTTTAATTCCTATAGGTAAATCACATTAGAAAATACTCAGATTTATATATTTAGTAATTTTGTTTTCTTGACTTTTGTTTTTGTTTTTGAGACAAGGTCTCAGTAGCCCAGTCTAACCTGGAACTCAGTGTGTATGTAGCTGAAGCTGACCTCTGATGTATAGTAATCCTGTTCTGGCCTGCCAAACACTGGGATAACATGCATACAATATGGTGTGATTTTAGAGAAATACATATCCAAAATTTGCATTGAGATCCTTGGAAGAAAAAGATGTGTGGGAAATAGGTTGCTTCTGTAAAGGCAAGGCACATTTAGAGTTTTCGCCATACTTGTTTCTGTACTGGGTAAAAATGCCAGGGCACCGTACAGCCTGGGAATCCGTTTACCTTTGGTTGCTCATCAGCCCATAATGAAAACACTAATTTTTTTCTCTGCAATTTTTTCCTTGAACTCCCACTTTTTTTCCCCTTTAATCTAATGAAGCAATAGATTGGCACTAAACATCCCTCAACTGAAAGTTAACTGTTTTGTTGTTGTTTTTGTTTCTGGAAAAGGGGTTCTCACTATGTAAAATGCTGGCTGTCCTAGAACTCACTTTGTAGAATAAACTGGACTTGGACTCAGATAGAGATCCTGCCTCCCGAGCATTGGGATTAAAGGTGTACAGCACCAGGCTTGGCAGCAGTTGAAAAAGAAATGTTTTCTTAGAATGAGTAATTTGGAGGACCAGTTCACTGTTACGAAATTCTGATAGTGGGTGGGTCTGCTGAACAAGCCAGCAGTGAAGGTCACACTTGATAGGCCTTTGAAGAGAAGTGTGCCAGCTATTATGTAAGGCAGGGGGTGCTTGTTAGTGACTCCTCAAGAAAGTTAGTCCTCTAGAAAGTCCAGTCGCATCAAAGAAGGATCCAGTAGTGGGCCTACACAATGTGTTGCTGAGACAACTAATGATTCTATTAAATAGGCAAGTTAATTTGTTTATGCCTTGGAGTTTTCAGCTGTAAAGTGGGATAATAGTATTTGCTTCAGAGATTGTTACACAGATTAATTTATAGAACAAATTTAAAGGCACCTTGCACTTTGCTCCTCCATCCGCCTGTTAACTCTTGTTTGTGTTAAGGCAACAAGCTTTTGACTCCTTGTAGAGACATAGGAGACCCAATTAAGATTGACTCATGTAAGAAAAGTTTAGTGTCTTTTAGGACATGAGTTCTAGCATGGGGCTTTCTCTTTGAGTTGTGGTGTGAGGGCCATGAGGTTTTCCTTCTTTTTCTGCTTTTCGAGCTGTAGGGTGTTGGCTTGTCCTGAGATGTCTCTCTTCATGTTCCCATGGTCAGAAGTGTAATTGTCAAATACAGATAAGCAGACTGATAGTCATGGTTGGGCAACTGCTTTGAATACCTTTGTTTAAGAGTGAAAAATGTGCTGGGTGGTGGCGGCGCACGCCTTTAATCCCAGCACTTGGGAGGCAGAGGTAGGTGGATTTCTGAGTTCGAGGCCAGCCTTGTCTACAGAGTGAGTTCTAGGACAGCCAAGGCTACACAGAGAAACCCTGTTTCGAAAAGTGAAAAATGTATACCTCATATATAGCCTGGCACTTCCAAAAATGGTCATTGAAAGGGCAACATATTTTAATTTGGAATCTAGCTCCACCTTTCCTGGGCAGCGAGGGGCCTCACATGACCAGAAAGACTTGATGTTGCCTCCTACATGCAGAAGAAAGAATGAGTTTCTTAGCAAGGATAAAGGGGAAATAGCAGTTACGTAGGCAGCTAATAATTTTCTGTCTTACTATACTGTCCTGATTGGGGACAGAGTATGTCTTAAGACCTGGGAAAAAATCTGAGTTTAGAGAAAAATATCCCCAGTAGGTGGAGGGCTTGACAAAGAGCAGATGAGGTAGGAATGAAGCTACTCTACTCAACAAACCAACCCTGTGGATTCTGTTCTTTATTTTGCCCAGCCATCTTCAGAATCAGAATATTGGCTCTCGGCCACACTAGTTCAGCGAAGAGCACAGCATTTACCTTGCCTCTTCCTGAAGAGTTATTTTCTGACTTTAATATGAAAGATTAGTTTCTTTTAAATACTTGCTGGGTATCTCCTTATTCCTTGTCTTCTATGGCCCAGCAACAAAAACTGCAAAGAAGAAAATATTCTTGTTATAAAGGTCTTTGCCACTGTTTAAGTTCAGGTGTATAGACTTAATTGAAATTTTGACTTTAAAAAAAGTTATTTTGTTTTATTTTTTAAAGATTTATTTATTTGTTTTACATATATGAATACACTATTGACTCTCTTCAGATAACACCAAAGAGAGCACTAGGTCCCATTACGGATGGTTGTGAGCCACCATGTGGCTGCTGGGAACTGAACTTACAACCTTTGGAGAAGCAGTCAGTGCTTTTAACTGCTGAGCCATATCTCTAGCCCTAAAAAATTTTTTTTTGTAGCACAGGCTGGCCTTGAGCGTGTGTCAATCCTTCTGATTCTGTTTCTCAAGCACTGGGATTCTAAGCATAGACAACAACTCACTTAAGAAAAAAAACTAGATTCTTTTAAATTATGGGGATGGTAGCAAAAGAAAGCCGAAGTATTTATGTAATTCCCTTGCTTTTCATGTCCCCTTTACAGGTGCCAAGTGAGATTAGCAGAGGAAGAATTCTTTTGGATAAATTTTTTATGTCTAAAAGCAAACCAGCCAACCCCTAGAGACTCAGTGTAGTTGAAAAATCTGGCATGATTTTGGTAGTCTGTTGAACGGTCCGGTGTGGGGAATTCAGGGCTGAGTGCTGCTTCCAGCCCGAGACACTGAGAAGGGAGTTCCCCAACCCTTTTCCTCAAAGTAGGTTTTCCATCCCTTGGTCTGTTTTTTAAACAGTGCATTTGTGTTTCTCGTACCATTTGCTCATTGGATCTGTATTCTCTATTACTATTTTCTTCACAGTCATATGTAATACTGCTATCATATTGTTTCAGCAGTAGGAATTTCCTGAACAAAAAGATTCATTCTAACAGTCTTGATCACTTATCCCCTCTTGACTATAAGTGCTTATCACTATTTTTAATTGCCTATATTTTATACTATATTGAGATGCTTTATGTAATAATTTTGTTTAATTCTTTTCTCACCATTGGTTATTTAGGTTGATAATTTTTTTTTTTTTTCAAGACAGGGTTTCTCGGTGTAGCCCTGGCTGTCCTGGAACTCACTCTGTAGACCAGGCTGGCCTTTAACTCAGAAATGCACCTGTCTCTGCCTCCCAAGTGCTGGGATTAAAGGCGTGCACCACCACCGCCTGGCAATACCCTTTCTTTTAAAGACTGAATTATAATACTCCATTGTATGGATGTATACTACGTTTGCTTACCCATTCATCTGTTGATGGGTACTTTGCTGCACCATTTTGGATGTTTGCAATTACACTATGATTGTGGGTGAAAAACTACCTAGGAAAAACTGAAAACTAGTAAGGCAATGGTGGCTGTATATGCCTTTAATCCCACCACCTGGGAGGCAGAGACAGATGGAGTTTGAGGTCAGCCTGGTTTACAGAACTACTTCCAGGATAGCCATGGCTATATAGAGAAATCCTTTCTCAAAAAACAATACCAAAAAAAACCAAACAGCAACAAAATACTCCTGGACCCTCTTCAGTTTCTCCTATCCGTGCCTATAAGTCAGATTTCTGTGTCATATTATCACTGCACTCAGCTTTTCTCATGGTGCCTGTGCTGTTCAGTGTTTGCTGTTATTAGTATTGTTTTTAATTGTATGTCTGAGTGTGGTAGGTGCATGTGATAGGCTACATGTATCAGATGCCCCTGGAGCTGGTCTTAAAGCTGTTGTGTGTTGCCTGCTTGACTTTTGGGAACCAAACATGGGTCCTTTGTAAGAGGTCTCACTATTCGGCCCTGGCTAGAGTTCTCCCTTTGTAGGTCAGGCTTGCCTCCACCATACAGAGATCCACCTGCCTCTTTCTCCCTAGCTTTGGGGTTAAAGGCGTGTGTGCCACCATGCCGTCCTTTACTGTTGAGCAACCTCTAGCCCTGCCTCCACTTCCCTGGTTCTTGCTCTGCTGGGGATGAGACCCAGCTCAGTGTGTGTTGGGCAGGTCCCTCTAGTCACACTGTCTTTTTTTTTTTTTTTTCCCTTTGGTTTTTTGAGATAGGGTTTCTCTGTATAGCTCTAGCTGTCCTGGAACTCACTCTGTAGACCAGGTTGGCCATGAACTCAGAAATCCGCCTGCCTCTGCCTCCCATGTGCTGGCATTAAAGGCGTGCGCCACCACTGCCCAGCCATACTGTCTTCTGTGACTTGATTTTTCACCCTAATATTGATAAATCTGACTGTTGGAAATTGTGTTTACTTTTAATTCTCAGAAGCAAGAGAAAAAGAGGAAGAAATGAACAGAGAAAAAGAATTAAGAAAACAAATGGAAGATATTGAACCAGCACCATCAAGCTCAAGTGCCATCAGAGATCCCTCAAAATCATCATCCAGGTGCCTGGATTTCCCTCAAGGCTTCTGAACTCTCACTTTCTCTATGTTCATAATGTAATTGAGTTAAAGCAGGTCCACTGCCTTGCCACTTTAGACAGTGTACTCCTAGGCCGTGAGAATGCCGTGAGAATGCCAGCACCAGCATTGGAGCCTGAAACCCGTGACACAGTGTTTTAGGAGAAAGTGATGCAAAAACACTTGTTCCATGCATTTTGTTGAACTAGAAGCCATTTTAAAGTTTATTTTTGGATCATCCTGATGGTTACATTATATAGGCAGGCATGAGTCCAACACTATACTAGGGGTGTGCCAGCGTTCATATTTGTGATCATTTTCTTTTCTTTTTTTTTTTTGTTGATCATTTTCTTTTTTTTTTTTTTAATTTTTTCATTCTTTTATTGGTTATTTTATTTATTTACATTTCAAATGTTATCCCCCTTCCCAGTTTCCCTCCACAAGCCCCCTATCCCCTCCTCCCTCATTTGCTTCACTTTGGGGGAGGCGGCCCTTAGTGGTTTTGAGGTGAGGCGTCTCTGTTTTTAGTCTCCGAAGTAGCTGGCATAGACAGTAAGTGCCACTGTGACGGAGTCAGTGATAGGTCTTAGTGCACAGTTTTAGGGGAGGGTACTCTAGAGATCAATAAGGGCTTGTGCATGCTAGATATTTTGTGCATGCTATATGTTTTTGAGACGGGTTGGCTAGGAACTTCTGTTCTTTCTGCTTTTTCTTTTTGAGTACTGTTATTATAGGCATGTGCCATTATACCTAGCTGTGCACTCAGAGGTAAATTGGTATTTATAATGTGAATTAATTTCTGGTCATTCTTCTGCACTCCTGACTGACTCATTGAGACATACACATATATATATAGACACACTCACACATATTAGCTATTTTTATTTATTCACTTTTGTTAAGATTCTTGGAATCTTAGGATTGTAAATGCATACCACTATGCCTACTCATTACTTTATTGTATCTATATATTTATAGTTTTTTTTTTTTGAGACAGGGTCTCTCTAGGCAGTCCTGGCTGTCCTGGAACTCATTATGTATATGGGGTTGGCATTGAATTCACAGAGATCTGATTGCTTCTACCTTGTGAGTGCTGGGATTAAAGGTATATGTCACCCCACTCAGCTATTAATATATTCTTAAATAACTACTAGGTTATTAATATTATTTTGCCTTTGTGGTATGTTGAGAATCAGTATCATATACTTTGTAAATAGTTTCTAAAAAATCTGGAATGTTACTGAAATTTAATTTAGAAAAAGATAATTACCTAATATTTCCATGTGTTTTGGCTTTAAAGAAGAGGTGTATGGGCCAGATGTGGCCGTGCACATCCTTAGTGCCAGGACTTGGAAGTGGGACACCTGGATCTTTGTGAGTCCCAGGAGTAAGACCCTGTCTCAAAAACAAAAACAAAGAAAAGTGTTACCTGATGGCACATGTAAATGTTACCTTTATAAAGTGGAGGCAGGAAGATTGGGAGCTCAGTAGTTATATGAGATCCTTCTCAGTCAAAAACCAAAATCAAAATGACAACAACCACCACCACAACCATTTTGTGGATATAAATTGCCACTCTTAAATTATAGACATGAAAGACAGGTGTCACTGAGCTAGTGGACTATCACGTCAGTTAGAGAAATGTCATGTACATCTGTAAGGTAGAGACTCTTTGGTCATTTACTTATTAAGAAATTCACAGGCTGGGCATTATGGCACACACTTTTAGTCCCAGCCCTTGGGAGGCAGAGGCAGGTGGATCTTTGAGTTTGAGGTCAGCCTGGTCTACAGAGTAAGTTCCTGGACAGCCAAGGCTATATAGACAAAAACTGTCTCAAAAACAAACAATCACAGTAGAAGTAGTCAATTGTGCTTATCAATTTACTTCCTAAATCATACTTGGTTGAGGACATCAGTTAATGTTTGGCTCCACACTGACCTGGGAGAAGGGAAGGGAGGGCGTGATTCTGAGCTCTTCTCCCCTGTGTACTGTTTTTCAGGCTTCAGTTCCTGCTCTGGCACCACACTGAATCAAGGATACTTTAAACATGGAGTGTACTTTGTTTTCTATCAGAGACATTTTAATCATTTATTTCATGAACTTTGGTTTTCAGAATACTAAAATATGTTAAATTTAAAAATAAAGTTTGACATTTGAAGTAAAAAGCCAGAAATGGAATGAGGAACTAACACATTCCATTCAGATTTTATGGGAGTATTTGGCTTAGATAATGAACCATGAAATTAGCATGGATCAGCTTTGCTGTCAGTTTAGTGCTTATTTTTGAACTAGTTAACATAGCTAACTTAGCATAGCTGCTGAGGATCAACATTTTAGATAAATATTTTAAGTGGCGAGATAATTTTGCATTAAAAAAAAAAAACCCTTTCTTTTCATTCTGAGTGATGGGATTAAAGGTGTGTGAACCAGCATGCCAGCCAAGACAAAGTAATATCTAAACAACACATTTATTCACATAATGTTTGAACTGCGAGTGTAAACGTATTTGGAAATCTCATTCGTTATAGGAGAGGTGGGGTTTCCTGAGAGCTTGGGGCTGTGTGCAGAGATGCCTGGGGCGATGAAGGGTCTGCAGCAGCAGAAGAAAGAGTGTCTGTTTCTGTGTTTCCAGGGATACAAGCAGCAGTGACAGTGACGACAGTTCTGATTCATCTGACGATGAGCTAATCGGCCCTCCTTTACCCCCTAAAATGGTAGGAGAACCCGTTAATACTGTGGACGAAGATATCCTTGGCCCTTTACCTCCACCTCTGTGTGAAGAAGGAGAGGATGATGATGATGACGAGTTAGAGGATGAAGGAGAAGAGGATGTAAGTATTCAAGGTTTTGAATGAATTCGGAGGAGTTGTAAGTTTAAAGTAGTATAGAGAACACACCCACGTCTGCTAAAATGCCAGACGTGGGTAGGATAGCCACCACCTGTTGAGTATAAAAACCAGACTTGGGCTGTAGACATGGCTTAGCCAGTAAAGGTGCTACCTACTGTCTAAGTCTAATGGCCTGAGTTCCATCCCTCGGGTCACGTGGTAGAAAGGAGAGAGCTGACTCTGAAAGCTGTCCTATGACTTCTACACACACAGAAATAAGTAGATGTAAATAGTTTTTTTTAAAAAGCAGGTTTATTTTTGGTTAGTTTTTAAATTTGTTTCATTTTGTGGTGCTAGAGTTTGAACCCACAGTCTTTGAGTGGTAACCAGGCCGTCTGTCACTGAGGAAGCTGATTTTATTATTGTTTCCAGGTTCTCTCCTGAAAGTTCAGCATCCTACTCAGGTCATTTACAGCATCACTCTCCTGATATGCCATTCAGAAACAGTGATTTTAGTAAAAGGTAGGAAAGGGGAAAATGTAGCAGATTTTGGTAAATGCATATTACAGGATAAAATGATAGGCCTCAATTCAAATGTGTCAGTAGTCACAGTACTACTGGATCTCATGGAGGCATTTCCCCAACTGAAGCTCACTTCTCTGTGATAACTCCAGCCTGTGTCAAGTTGACACACAAAACTAGCCAGTACAATTGACTCCTTGTCAACTTGACACACAAACACATCACTATTAAGCCTCAACCCTTATGTTCTTATTCATCCCCAAGATCTAAAGTCCCACAGTCTTTACATATTAAAAGTTTAATCAATTTAAAATGTTTAATATTTTTTAAAATTCAAAGTCTCTTAACTGTGGGCTCTACTAAAATATATTCTTTCTTTAAGAGGGAAAAATATCAGGGCACAGTCACAATCAAAAGCAAAACCAGTGTCTGGGATCCAACTCACAATCTTCTGGGCTCCTCCAAGGGCTTTGGTCACTTCTCCAGCTCTGCCCTTTGTAGCACACATCTTTATCTTTTGGGCTCCAGATGCCTGTATTCCATTGCTGCTGCTGTCCTTGGTGGTCACTGCATGGTACTGGCATTCCCAAAACATTGCTGTAACTAGGCTTTACCAGTAGCCTCTCATAGACTGTCTTCACGGTGCCAAGCCTCAACTCCTTTGCATGACACCTTCAGTCTTGGGCCATCAATTGCAAACTGAGGCTGCACCTTTACCAATGGCCTTCCATGGCCTCTCACTGTGTCGAGCCTCAGCTGTTCTCTATGACCCCTTCATGCTGTCAAAACCAGTACCACCTGGGTGACTCTTACACATTACCAAGTCCTGCTGCAGCACAAGGTACAACCTTGGCTACCTCTGGAACACAGCCTCTTAGTGCTCTCAGAAAGCACTCCCCAGAAGATGTCACCTCAATGATGCTGGTCTCTTCTTAATCACCGCTAATTTCTTAGCTCCAGCTAACCAGCATCAATAGTCCCAGCAATGCAAAGTTTTCATTTTAGTAGTTTTGGTATCTTGTTAATCACAGCTGATACTTCAGCCCCAGCTAACCAGAATCACAGAATCTTCACAATCAAAACAACATGGCCCTGATAAGAGTCTTTAATTTTCCCTTTGAAATTTTACAAGCCAGGCCTCCATCTCTGTACTGTTCTCAACAAGATCTTCTAAGCTCTCACAGACATTCCACAGAGTTCTTAACAGTGGCTCTTTTAGCTCAAAGTTTTAAAGTCCTTCCATAGTCCTCCCCAAAACATGGTCAGGTTGTCACAGGAATACCCCACTTCTGGTACCAATTTGTCTTAGTCAGGGTTTCTATTCCTGCATAAACATCATGACCAAGAAGCAAGTTGGGGAGGAAAGGGTTTATTGAGCTTACACTTCCATATTGCTGTTTATCACCAGAGGAAGTCAGGACTGGAACTCAAGCAGGTCAGGAAGCAGGAGCTGATGCAGAGGCCATGGAGGGATGTTCCTTACTGGCTTGCTTCTCCTGGCTTGCTCAGCCTGCTCTCTTATAGAACCCAAGACTTCCAGCCCAGGGATGGCACCACCCCTTTGATCACTAATTGAGAAAATGCCCCACAGCTAGATCTCATGGAGGCATTTCCCCAACTGAAGCTCACTTCTCTGTGATAACTCCAGCCTGTGTCAAGTTGACACACAAAACTAGCCAGTACAATGTGAGTAGACTTAACTTGTCATGCATAACCTGAGAAATTCTTCGAGTTACAGAACTGGGAAAGATTCTGTGATTCTATTACATTATTGGTGCTGTATCTAAAATATATTACAATGAAAGGTTAAAAGTAAAGAAATAGAGAAGGATATAGCAGAAGCACAATAAGCAAGTTAGATGATTAATTTTGTCACAAAATTCACATCAAATAATCTTTAGTCATTATAATTAGTGGTAAGAGTGACCTCACTTGATGGTGAAAGGAAGTTTGCTCTTCAGAAAAACTTGGCAGTCCCTAATCTTTGTGCATCTGTGGTGTTTGCAGTGTGAAGCGAATGCTGACAGAATTACAAGGGGAGATAGACGAGTGCACTGTCAGAATGATGAAGTCAGATATGTGAGGACATTAGTAAGAAGTATAGGTTTGAGTAATACAAGCAAACAGATGTGAGCACATGTAGTACCCTCATTGAGCATTTTCTTTTTCAGCCTATTTAGGCAGTCAAAACCCACAATGTTATCTAGGCCCTAAAGTGCTATGGAAACATGGACTTCTGAGGAACCAGGTGAAGAGGGGCTCAGTCATGGAGTGCTGTGACACGTGAGACAGACAGGGGTTTGGACTGGAGTCAATGTTTGTATCTGGTCAGGATTCCTTTTTTTTTTTTTTTTTTTTTTTTGAGACAGGGTTTCCCTGTGTAACCCTGGCTGTCCTGGAACTCACTCTGTAGACCAGGCTGGCCTTGAACTCAGAAATCCGCCTGCCTCTGCCTCCCAAGTGCTGGGATTATAGGCACATGCCACCACTGCCCGGCTTCTGGTCAGGATTCTTACGTTGAAACCCAAACCTCCAGGGTGGGCTATGTTTGGAGGTGAGGTTTTGAGGTAGTAGTTCAGGTTAAAATGTATCAAAAGAGCCCCTAGAAATTATGTTCTTCAATGAAGAGCCATCAAGACGAATGTGAGACACTAGACAGTGTATGCTTACCTTTCTTTACCTTCCTCCTGAGGCCCGAAAGAGCAGCTATTTGAGGATATAGCAAGTCACCAGAATCCAAATTTGACATCCCCAGAACTGTACGGAACATAGTTCTATTAGTTAAGTTACCAGTGCGGGTTTATTATGATTGACTGAGCTGACCATCAGGAGTCTGCAAGGCTGAGGAGGAAAAGGAATATTACACACGTGCACATGCTGTAGTATGCAGGATAATATACATGTGTACATGCTGTAGTATGCAGGATATTACACATGTGCACATGCTGTAGTATGCAGGATATTACACATGTGCACATGCTGTAGTATGCAGGATATTATACATGCTGTAGTATACAGGATATTACACACTTACATGCTATAGTATGTAGGTACAACTATGGTGTTGAGATATCATGTGATCAAAACATAGGGCTATGTTTTTATGAGAGTAGAAGATGAGGCCTATTAGAACCAATCCAGAAAACATGAAGATATACTGTCCAGGAGCAGACTTTGATTGAGCCTTGACCCGGTTATGTTGTTAGGGGGGCATGGTCTGGGGTAGGTTATATTCTAACAAGAGTGATTATGGGGACATCAACCTGTCTAGCAAAGAAACTTCATGAGGAGGAGCAGGCCTTTGCCTTGGAACTGATGCGTGAATAAGCCCAAATTATGGCTGCGCTGCAGAGTCAAAGTGTGGTTAAGTTAAGGGCTTCAGAAGTTCATTTGTAAGCTTAAGCTGTTCATAGCTGTTTTACAAATGTATAAAATTACATAGCGGTCAAAGCAAGGCTGTTAGTGACGTGTGACAGCTGGATTTTAAAGTGCACACTTAATGGTAATGCAAAGCGTATTAGTATCACTGGAGACTTACTTCAGACCTTACAGAGGAGACAGAATGGGTTGGGGAATTCCTTATATCTGTTTTATTTCCTTCTCTCTCTTTTTGATTCATAGCACAGAATCTCTGAAAGGTTAGGGTGGTGGTGGTAGATGAACAGTTAGCTTGAAGATTTTGAAATGGGAATGCAACCCCAGAATTTATGTTACCTTCAAATGAAGGATTCCAGTTTTCAGATGACAGAGCTTCACTTGTGATGAGTGGAAACTTCATGCTGTGTTTAAGGTTCTAAGTGAAAATATTACTTTTCTGTTTTCGCATTAATCAGATATCTGGAATGTTGACAGCTTCTTAGGTCAAGTAACAATGGAAATGGAGCTATACCAAAGGACAGCGTGAATTTTTTTTTTTTTTTGAGACAGGATTTCTCTGTGTAGCCCTGGCTGTCCTGGAACTCACTTTGTAGATGAGGCTGGCCTCGAACTCAGAAATCCACCTGCCTCTGCCTCCCAAGCACCGGCATTAAAGGCGTGCGCTACCACCGCCTGGCCAGCGTGGATATTATTATAGGATAAATGGATAATTTCATATGTACATTACAGATGATTTGTGTAGCAATCTGTTTGTTTGTTTGTTCAGACAAGGTTTCTCTGTGTGGAAGAGGCTGACCTTGAACTCAGAGATCAGCCTGCTTCTGCCTCTGAGTCCTGGGATTAAATGTGCTCCATTATGCCTGGCTTTGGGTAGCAGTCTTTGGCCTGTATTTCAATACTGAATTCAAATAATTCTGACCTTAGAAATAATTTTATCTTGTCTGTTTGTACTTAGAGTCTAGAGTTTTGTACTTCTTGGTTCAGAAAACTGTTTTAAGGTAATAGTCAGCAAAAGTACATGAAATAATAATTATTATTATTATTGTTATCATCATCATTTTGGTTATTGTTGTTCGTTTTATGTTTGTTTCTTTTGAGGCAGAGTTTCTTTATGTAGTTTTGGTTGTTCGGGAACTCACTCTTTAGACCAGGTTCTCCTTGAACTCAGAGAGATCAACCTGACTCTGCCTCCAAGTGCTGGGATTAAAGGCATACCCCCCCACCCCCAGCAGGGAACTGTATTTCCAGGGTGTGTCTAGATTTCATGGTTAGGATGTATTGGTTGTCCCGTTGCTTGAACACTGTAAGCCCCTTTTAAGTCCTTACTTGCTCTTTCTTGTGTTTACATCACACCATTGATTTTCTTGTATCTTCTGCTCTTCTTTTTGTTTTCAGCCATTTTCTGTCTATTTCCTCTTGACCCTAACTTGTGAGCACACTGAAGGCATTTTGTAGTCTGCTTTTGTCCTCAAGCTACTCCTAAGCACCATTCTCTAAGACCAAATGTTTCAGAAGCAGCAGCTGCTTCTGACTTTACTGTTCGTCTCTACTTTACTGTTCGTCTCTAAGTCTTTTCTGTGAGCTTCCGCCTTGCCATGAAGACTCCTCACAGGGATCAGTGATGCTCTGAGCATGCAAATCCACTGTGGCATGGTGGTATACACCGTATTTCAGGATTCTGGAAACTTCAGCAGGAGGAGTGCTTTGAGTTTGAAGACAGCCTGGCCATAGGGCATTCCAGACTAGCCAAGGCTATGTCAACATAAACCAAAAGCAAAACAAAACAGAATTGAAAGAGAATAATCTAATTCCAAAGATCTTTTCTCAGGTCTCATTCTACCACATCTGCAATGTGGAGCACTTTGGCCTCTGCCTTGAAACGAGCTTTTGGTTTGCTGCCTGTCCTTTGACTGTTTATTATTATTATTATTATTAATTTATTTTTTTAGAGGATATTTTCTTTATTTACATTTCAAATGTTATCCCCTTTCCTGGTTTCCCCTCCAACCCCCTTGACTGTTTAATCAAACACCTGCTATGAGGAAGGCACTTTCTAGTTATGGGAGACACACAGGATAAACTCCAGTGGTATTTGCATGCTGCTCCTACTTCCTAGTTCTTTACCTTATCTGGCCTAAGGCCCTCTCCTTACCTCATTATCATTTGTTCCTTGGTAGTTCCTTGTGTCTCCTGCACTCATAACTCATGTTCACTCCCAGCAGCTAAGGGTAGTATCGCACAGTCTAACTTAGATCTAATTTCTGACTACTCATGAAACATGTTCATATTTAGGCTCTGTGCTCCATCTTCTAAGGTCAACATATCTATGATCAAACTCAATGTTGTTTCTCTCATGTAGACTTCTAGCTGGACCCATTGCTGTGGGGTCATCATCTCGCTGCTGTAGAGTTAAACTCTCCATAGCACAAATCCTGCTTGGAGAGGTGCAGAGCAGTGTAGGAGCAACACCTCATCCAAGGATTTCTGAGGCTAACTTCAGCTTCTTGGTGCTCAGAAAATTTCAGAGCACTGTTATACTTTAATAGGAAAGCAGCTAAGTTCAAATTGTAGAACAGAAAGACACGGTGGGACAACATGAAGTATGAATGTAGATTAACTCTCAGGTACTGTTGAATGATCATATCTTACCTAGTTCCAAATGACGTGATGTAGTAGTATAAGAAAGCACAGACTTGGAAGAATGAAGAGAAAAGTAGAACCATGAAGATAAAATGAATATAGACTATTAGAAACCAAGTTGTGCCCTTGCTGGGTGAGGCAGCAGGGTAGGGGGTGGCACCAAACTGTTACCATCATTGGCACTTTTTTTCTGTTATAAAAAAGGTTTTTCTAGGGGCTAGTGAGATGACTTAGCTGTTAGGAGCACTTGCTGTTCTTCTAGAGGACCTGGATTTGATTTCCAGTACTTACAACCATCTGTAATTCCAGTTCCAAGGGATTTGATGACCTCTCTGGCTTCCCATAGTCCCAGCCCTTGGAAAATGGAGGCAGGAAGGTCAGGAGCTTTAAGTCCAGTGAGTTTCATGCCACATAGAGCCATATAGTAAGACTCTGTCTCTAAAATGCACACATCACAGACACATGCACACGCACATGCACATGCACACACAAATGAGTCAAAAAAAAAAAAAAAAAGAAAAAGAAAAGAAAAATTCCAAAACAACAAAAAAAATGCTGTACAGATAGTTTCTTTACTCTTAGTATTGAAATGTTAACTTCATGTTACTGTTTGCTCTTCTAGACATTTTTGCTAATTAAACAAAGCTGAAATGATCAATCGTACATTGAAGTGAGATTATTAATCATTATTAGTTACCTAAAACTGAAGGGGCTAACTAACCTGATTAGAGTATCATTTTGATTGAATAACATATAGTTCAGAGACATTAAAAATTCAGACATTCTGTTCTATGACAACAGCAGCACTTAGTGTTCGTAAGTCTAATATGTGATGGGTTTGAATGTGAAGGAAATTATGAGACCTTTCAGTGTTATTGAAACTACTGAATAGTCAGTGAATATTGCTCTATTTTCTTTTTTCTCTACAGAGATTTATTTACTTGATTTTGTTGGGCTATTAAATGGTAGATTTGCCCTTTAGCCCATAGTAGTTAACCTTACTATTTGATATCCTGTCCCTTGAAGCTAGTCTGCAGCCAGTAGCTAACCTATTTTATTAGTTAGTACCTTGCTGACTTGGCTGCCAATGGCAGAAAATGCAAAGTAACAGTGGCTTAACAAAGACAGAGATCTTATTTTCTTTCCCCATGAATCAGACATTAAATCAGCTTGCAGATTCAGTATATGTCAGATGATTACTTTTTTCTTCTTTTAAATTCTGCCATCATTATTTGAGCTTTAAGATGGATGTTCAGGCTGTGGTCATGAGTTTTGTAGATCCATGTAGCAGGAAGACAGAAGAGATAAAAAGGCCACTTATTTTGAACCTTGCCTCTTCTGTTTGAGAAGTATAGTATTTAGTTTTGGAAGTCAAGATTCCAGTTACAATTTAATGCTTTTCACACAAAGGATGAATGATAGTAGATAAAGACTTTATCTATTCCCCAAGCATACGTCTATACTTAGTGTTTGATTCTTGGTTATCACTGTTGCAAATCTTTGCTTTGGATTAAAACTTTTTAGCCATTGTTAACAGTTTTTCATAATATATACTCTGTGTATATGTTTATATGTAATATGCTTATTTGATGTTACTCATGCTTTTTGAACATAAGCTACTTTCTCCTAAGGAACAAAAGACAGTTTGTTAAAATGTATATACAAGAACAATGGAGTCGTTCAGTATAGAAATGAATGAAAAGGCAGCTGCTTTGGGGTTATAGCTCAGTAGTTAGAGGGGCTGCCTGCCTAGCATGGATTTGGTCTGGAGACATACATGCGGGCACACACATACTTTTTCCTCTCTTTAGCTTGAGCAAAATAGTGAGATTCTATCTTAGACAAAATATACAAAAAACAAAGTTTGTGGCTTCTAAACCAATCTTCAGACTCTTAGATTTGGTTACTATACCAGCACGTATGATTTTAATGTGAATTCTCTTGTGTGTGTCTGGCTTGCTCTTTGCTTGTTTTCTTGAGAAATGAAGTGCAGTGTTTGCAGTTCATTGAATTGTGGGAACACGCCATACAACAAGCCCCAGCCAAGATTTTAGTTAAGCTTAACTAGATATGTGTCTATTTCATTTGGAAAGTCATTGAAACAGTTTTTAACTAGATATGTGTTTATTTCATTTGGAAAGTCATTGAAACAGTTTTTAACTAGATATGTGTCTATTTCATTTGGAAAGTCATTGAAACACTTCTTTAGGAAATGAAGGCAGAGATTGTTTTGTTTTGTTGTGTTTGTTTTACAGAAGAATTTACAGAAGAATTCTCTCTCAATAGAGAATGTGCATTTTAAATGCTTCCTTTAGGGGAAGTGGCATTATAATAAAACAAGTTATAGCAGTAAGTAACATAACTTTCCTTCAGTTGAATTTGATTAACATTTTTTTAAAGGAGATTTTATGGTAACCCCATTGTTTCTACAACTAACATACAGCTAAGTCCCCAAATTCTCTTATGGACATGTCTAATCTTCCATCAGAATAGGCTAAGACAGAAGCCCTGAATGACAGGCTAGTCACACTTTACTCTCTTTAGCCAACTAGATCTCTCCGACAAAGGAATTTCCAGTGGATCCCAGTCAAATCCTCAGTGCCCCTTTCCCATCTACCATGTTGATTAACATTATATCTCATATCCCCTTCAGGTTGGTTAGTTTTCTGTCAACTTGACACAAGCTAGAGTCATCAGAGAGGAGGGAGCTTCAGGTGATATATGGGTGTCGGGTATGGAGGCCATTTTCTTCATGTGGGAGGGACCAGCCCATTGTGAGTAGAGTCAAGTGGAATTGAATGTTTTTATATTAAAAATGTTAATTTAGCTGGGCATTTAATCCCAGCGCTTGGGAGGCAGAGGCAGGTGGATTTCTGAGTTCAAGGTCAGCCTGGTCTACAGAGTGAGTTCCAGGACAGCCGGGGCTATACAGAGAAACCCTGTCTCGAAAATCCAAAAAAAAAAAAATGTTAATTTTATGATATTGTCTTTTTTTTTTCTGGTAATCATGTGTCAAAATGGAAGTAGAGATTGAACAGGTTCTAGTCAGCTTGATCATGGCAAACATGGCTCTGGCAGGGCTTGCCCTTCTTCCCCATTTTTTCTGTCTTGCCTTTAGAGCACACATTCCCTCATTTTGGCTACTTCCTTCTTCTGAGGCTGACTACTAAGGTCCTGCTATCAAAGTGTTGAAGTCCAGCAGTCAAAAGCCCCCTCTAGTTCCCCTAATTAATATGCAGTCTATAGTTAAATTTATAATTAAAATTAAACACCTCATCCTAACACGAGGTTTCCCTTTGTACCTTTATAAACTGCCATTTTCCTAAGGGTCACATCTGGCTCCTCTCTATCCAGAGGCAGCCCTTTGTCCCCCACTCTTGGACAGATACCCCTGCCCCTTCTCCCTTGTTCCCTTCCCCTTCTCTCTCTTTCTCTGTCTCCTGGCCTTGTTTCTTATTCTCTGTTCTTTGTCCCTCTGAGGTAAATAAATCTCCTTTGTACTGAGAACTTGATCTTGGGGTGTCCTAAGCCAGTTGGATCCTTTTAAATATAGGAAATGAAGAAAGAGCATAGAAATGTAAGTGAACATGTTTCTGTAAGAATCAGGATCATGGCCTTCTTTAAATAAACACAGTTGTGTAGTAGTGATTGTGAGCGCTATCCTAAGGGAGCATGGGGTGAAATCATGTTCTTTATGTCCTAACTACAGTCCTTTGTTAAGTGAGTCTTTGATAGCCAGGGCTGGACAGGGAAGTGCTAAGCAGTGCTGGTTAGGACACTGCAGACTGCACCAGGGCACTGCAGACTGCACCAGGGCACTGCAGACTGCACCAGGGCACTGCAGACTGCACCAGGGCACTGCAGACTGCACCAGGGCACTGCAGACTGCACCAGGGCACTGCAGACTGCACCAGGGCACTGCAGACTGCACCGGGACACTGCAGACTGTACTAGTAAAGCGTCAGTGTATTGCCTTTTCTCCTTGTGTCAGCCCACACTGCCCTGGGACATGTAAAAGCTCTCCCCTCACCCACCTCTTTAATTTGATGATCACAGCTTGGAAGCCCTGTGGCTGTCTTTCTTTTACTTTTCAATGCTGGAAATTGAACTCAGGGCCTCTGTATAAACTGAAGACCTGATTGTTGTGTGGTATGTTTTAAGGGCAACGTTTTTATTGTAGATATGAGGGAGAGAACATCCAGAGGCATCTGGAGGCCAGCATGAGCTTTGGTGTGCTAATAGGCACCACAGGTGACCATATGTTCCTGTAAGGGAAATGACTTCTTTTGGTAGATGGAAACCAGTTTCACAAGTTCCAAAGGAATGCTGGCTTTTATCTGACTGCCAGAAATCCTCTTATAGTCTAGGTTGAGCCCATTTCTGGATATTTGGATAGCCTTTTGGAGTTTCCTTTGGATCTGATATCCTTGTTGGACATGCCAGGCAAGCATTCTGCCAAGTGTGCATTTGCAACTCTCTTAAATATGTGCATGTCCTTCAGTAGTTAGCTAGCATTTGTGTTTGCTGTTACTGCTCAAGTTAATGCAGTTGAAATGTTAATATGCTAATTGCTTTGAATGACAAACTTGCTTTTTACTCATTCTTTATTTGGCTTGCTTATCTGGAGGGTAGTGGTAATTGTTCATTCCAATAGGATTTGAGGATTTATTTTTCTTGGAATTGAATAAACAACAACAGTTAAGATGGGAAATGTCAGGGAAAAGAATTGAAAAATCATTTTTTTGAAAATTCCTGCTTGTACATAATCCTAATTTTTATAAGGCGAAGGAAGTTACAACAAATAATGAAACGGAGACTTTGGAATTATTGGGGGTGTCATTGTCCTCAGGTTTCTGTTGCTATCCTGTTTCACATTACTATGGAAAATGGCCAGTCTGAGTTTTATGACTGTAACTAAAGGCTAAATGTAACAGTGACTTTTGAGTGGTGAACACCTGTTTTTCATGAACTTTGTCTGACTCCCTGGCTGGCACGTTCTGCGGTAGACAGTCCGAGTTTGGGCCACCACTGTGTTTCTCTGTCTTCTGGTCTGAAGCCTTTCATCCCCTTGGACTTCGTCACTGCCAACCACCTGTATCAGTCAGTCTCCTCCTCATGAGTAGGGAAAGAAAGGATGGGGGATTGGAAGGTGGGGTTCTCATCAATTTTTTTTTAAGGTGCTGTGGCGGTGAAACAGTTCACAGAACCAGAGTAATTAGTAAGTGTCACCACATGAGACAGGACTGCCCTGGGTCACTGCCATCCTCTGCTGCTGTAGACAAAGCTAATTTACTTATTCGTATGGTGAGTGTGCCCATGTGTACAAGCAAAAGCTCATGGAGTCAGAGGACAACTTTGAGGAGCCAGTTCTCCCTGCACCAAGTGGGCTTGAGTTAGGTTCCAAGGCTTGGCTGTGACGCCTATCCCTCCTGACGGTCTGCCAGACCTGTTGGTTTCATTGCCACTTTTGGTCAGTTTAAATTGAAGCTGACTTTGAAGGGTTTTATTTTTAAGACATGAGGAAGCTTACTGACTTAACTTCAAAGGAGAGTTAACATTTAAAGACATTACACCTGCAAAGTTCTGTCAGCAGAGGATGCTAGAAGCTTTCTTCTAGAGTACTCAGTGTGATTCCACTGTGCTTGGTGTGAAGGCCACAGTTTCTGAAATGGGCACTAGGGGGAGGGAGAGACACTTTCATTTCCAATTGTCTCCTATTTGTAGAGGAAGGGAAAGTGATTCTTTTAAAAAGCCAGGACTGGCCTTGAGTTTGTGACTCCCCCCCTTTCCCTCCCATGTGCTAGGATTACTGGTTTGCACCATCATGCCTAGCCTGAGGCCTTTGACTAGTAATAAGTTCTATAAACTGTCACAAGTGACTTGTAGATTGAGATAAATGCTGGAACAGTTTAAAGCATCTACGTTTAAATTTCATCTTAAAGCTTTTTAGTTAACAGATTCTTATTTAGGATAAGGATTGCTAGCATATTGGCACTTTATATCACAATTTTATTTGTAAGGTCAAATAATATTTATTCCTCTAATCACAATTAAATCTGATCTTGTCACATCCTTACTCTAAATCCTGTTGTTTGATAAGTAATCCAGGTTCCTTGCCTTGGCCTCTGAGGTCTTGCTTGACTTGATTTCTATGAAGATTTTAGACTTTGTCCCCTTATCTTCCTGACTTGTTCATATCTCTCTAGCTACGTTGTCTTTTCTGCTTTTCTTTAAGCAACCAGAATGTTCCAGGTGGGGCCTTTGTCTTTTCTGCTTTTCTTTAAGCAACCAGAATGTTCCAGGTGGGGCCTTTGCTCTTGTCTGTCCTGTATGAAGCATTCTGCCTAAAGCTCTTGGTGCTCCCTTGTCTCACTTGGATCTTTGCTTCCATTGTAGTTCATGTCAGTCACCCCTCAGTTCTCTGCTCTTGTCATAGCTTTACAGTGCTATGACCCTCTGAAGTTCATGACTGCTGGCCCATTGTCTCTTTTCTACCCAGAATGAGCATTCACATTGTCTCAGGACTACTGTATCTCCAGTGGCCATAAAGGTACCTGAATATGCCCGCAAGAAATACTGTTGAATGAAAAAATGACTGTTCTTGCTACTGGTCACTTTTGTCTCTAGGTATTTTACTGAATCATGCCAAATCTGGTCTCTTCTCAGTTTTGCTTCGAGACACTCAGGAGCCCTTACCATCCCACACTGGCAGGATGCTTCTGCCAGGGTTATTTTGCAAGCGCCATTTTAAGCCCTTTCTTATTCACTCAAGTCCTTCCTGCCTCTGAGCAATCTTTATTTTTGTTTGTTTGTTTTTAAAGATTTATTTATTTTATGCATATGAGTATACCCTGTAGCTGGACAGATAGTTGTGAGCCTTCATCTGGTTGTTGGGAAATGACTTTTAGGACCTCTGATCTCTGCTTGCTCCGGTCAGCCCTGCTTGCTTTGGTCAGCCCTTCTTGTTCATTCCCTGCTCTCTCCGGTCCAAAGATTTATTTATTATTATAAATAAGTACACTGTAGCTGTCTTCAGATGAACCGGAAGAGGGCATCGGATCTCATTATGGGTGGTTGTGAGCCACCATGTGGTTGCTGGCATTTGAACTCAGGACCTTCAGAAGTGCAGTTGGTGCTCTTACCTGCTGAGCCATCTCACCAGCCCCCTCTCAACAATCTTATTTTGTTCAACAGTCACCTTATAACCTATTGACTGGACCATGGGACTCTTTCCTTCCTTCCTTTCTTTTTCCTTTCCCACTATCTTTTATAATGTTTTAAATTCCTTTCTCTTTACCTTTTATTCTTGTTTTTTGCCCATTCTAGTTCTCTTTCTCTTCTTGTATATTCCTCAACTTTTAGCTACTTTACTTATGTTTCATTTTACCTTAAAAGTTTTCTTTTGGGTGTAGGGAATCAGGGTCTTAGGATGTAGCTGAGGCTGGCATTAAATTTGTGATCCTCCTGCCTCAGCCTTCTAAGTGTTGGTATTACAGGTTAAGCCCCAACATCCAGTGAAGGTAGTGTTGGCAGTAGCTGCTCTTCTGTTTTTTTTTTTTTTTTATAACTGGATTTAGTGTAATAAAAGTTATCCATGGTTCTCAGTCTCAGTTGTTTTAGTTGTGTTATGAATTGATCTTTTCAACTAGTGACCATCCCTAAAGAACTGAAGTCACAGGATGATCTCTTATGCTTCTGGATGTTAAAGAAGATGCCCATGGAAGCCACCTTATCGCCCTTTTAGTTCAGTAGGTGTAAGCACAATGTTTGAAAGTCAAGGAGAGCAAACACTCTTTGATCTTTGTCCCAAATGTGTGGGTGTGTGAACCAGAAGACTGTCAGAGATTCCGCTCTAGCAGGTGGTCAGGAAGCCTTAGCCCCACCCCCCGTTTTGGAATTGTAGGCACACAGTACTTTGCCCTGCCTTTTAAGCAGCTAAAAGGTAGATGCTGGGAACTTGAACTCAGATCTTCATACGTGCATGGCAATCATTTCACTGATTGAGCCATCTCTCCAATTCAAGTTTTATATTTCTAAAGTTCCAAATTTAGACACTAGCATGCCTGTATAAAAGCTGTCCCAATAGAACTTATTAAAATTTGTCTCTAGATCTTGATCCTTGCCTGGAAGAACATTTTTTCACTTTATTTGTTGCTAGGAGTGCAGCTGATTGTGAGTTTGACGCAAGAACAAGACCAGTAGCGTGACTCCATGGCCCCCAGACAGCTGTTGATGTGATTTTACTGTTTGAGTACACTGCCTGGCAAGTGGTACAGCCTTGATTTCCACTGACATAAAATATAGTGCTTCAAGCAGTCAGCCAGTAGTCACTGGCAGGCTAAAGTGTTGTGTCTGTATTGTTTCTACTTTTTATTTTTTTATTTTTTTTTGAGACAGGGCCTTACTGTGTAGGGAATTGTACTATGTATAATTGCTGGCTGGAATTGAACATACTGTATAGACTACACTGGCCTCCAACTCATAGAGATCTGCCTGCCTCTGCTCCTGATAGCACTCTCCCTGTTTTTTGTTAGTTTGGAGATAAAGTCTTCAGGCCTGCCTTAGACTTGCTAGGTAGCTGAAGTCTGTATACTTTGCAGTCTTTAAAATATTTTTTTACATTTATTTATTGTGTTATGTTTTACATTATTTATGTTATGTGTATGTGTGTAGGCACACATGTGCCATGGTGCCCACTTGTATGTCAGAGGACAACTCGTGAGGGAGTCAGATCTCTCCTTAAACCATGTGGGTCCCAGGGAGCATGCTTGCTGGCAGGAGCCTTTACCTGGTAAGTCATCTCGCAGCCTCCTCCCCTGCAGTCATTTCTGCTGCCTCTGCCTTCCACGTGCTGCTACTATAGGCATGGGCCACCATGTCCGGTTCCCTTTTGTCTCATATATCATAAAGAAACGAGCATATGCTCATTTAAGTGCCTATAGGACCACAGTGGATGCTTCCTAGCCATAGCAAAGTTCCAAGTACTGAAATGAATTAAGTCTTTTCAGAGTCCCCTCTCTAGAGACAAGAAACATACTCCAGTGTTAAGTAGCCTCTCGTGGACTCCTAGTACTAGGTGTGTCGGGTTTCACAGTTGTGTGTCTCATGGACCGTTATGCCTTTCCTCTACCCGTCAGCCTCTAAGGGTTACCCACTGCCCCACCTTCCCCTTGTCTTATGCCTCATGCCATACAAGCTGGAGATAGTCTGACCATGACTATTCTAACATGTTTTTCCTTATGTCTGGATGCTGGCGAATGCTTAGCATAACAAGCGTTGGTATGTCAGCCTGTGTGAGCAGTGACCCTTGAGAGGAACGCTGTGGGAGACCTATCTCCTTGATCAAGAAAGACTTTATTTTTTACAATCTAGTTTTCTCCTCCTTTATTGCGCTACATATCTATGTTTGCTATTTCCCCTTTATATTTTAATAGTAGGTTGTTGAGATCTAGTCCATATATCCTAAGATTTGCTGTTTTCAAATATATTTATCTGTCAGGGTTTAGTATGCTCAGTAGATTGTATAATCACCACATTAGCTTCTTCTTTAAAAAGATTATTATTTTAAGTTATGTGTACGTGTGTGTGTGTACATGTGACTGCAGGGGTGTGATCCCCTGAAGCTTGAGTTGTGAGTTGTTGGCAGTAATGAGGAATCTAATGTAGAACTCTGGTCCTCTAGAAGAGCTGCATGTACTCTTAACCGTTGAGCCATCTTTCCAGGCCTTCACTATTTTTTTTTTTTTTTTTT